>PVJX010017982.1:21830-37463 GCA_004027295.1 Dolichotis patagonum
ACGATCTGACAAAAACAACAATATGGTCATCCATCTTACCCACTCAAATATACATGCAATTATATCAATAGGGTAAAATTAAATACAACAAAACAGAGCAAAGCGGATCACAAGAAAGCAATGTAAGACATAAATTTCAAAGCTAGACAATTGGAGATATTCACTCTCTATCATATTGACTTTTGTTTTCTTCCAAATGAATCATACATTTTAATTACTGTTTTCTCATGAATACGTTCCTGTATACATTCATGTGTTTGGGTATACAGTTCATGCCTTGATATCCTCATGGGGATCAGTTCTATCTACCCCTCTATATCAAAATCAGAGGATGTTCAAGTCTCTTTTAGAAAATGACACAGTATTTGCATATTACCTATGAACACTCTCTCATACTTTAATCATCTCTATGTTACTCATATTTAATGCTCATATTACGTAAATGATAATATCATGTTATGTCTATTGTTAGAGAATAATGAGAGAGAAAATGTCTGTGCTTATTCAGTAAAGATGAAACTTTTTCCAAATTTTCTCCCACGGTTGAATTTGTGAATGTGATGTGGATGTCTGGGTACAGACAGACAGACAGAGGAGAGAGACAGACAGACAGAAACATGTATGTACAACAAACGTTGTCTACCTGTCTGCGTCTCCCTTCCCAAGCAGTGTGCCCTTCTAGAGATTTATGGCCAAATAAGTACATGTATATTCCCCTGGACCTCCATAAGGGCTGGGATTTTTATCAGCTGCAGTCACTGCTGAATCCCCAGCATCTAGAATAGTGCACACAGGCAGTAGTTAATTGGTGAGATAATGAATATTTGTTCTAAAACATGAAATTGAATCATGAAGAATGAGTAGAATTCCCAGGGAGAGGAAAGGCATTCTCAGCAAGGGGAGAGAGATGCAAAGGTAGAGAAGATGCCTGAAAGTTTAAGGAACATGACAGTTTGCAATGCATGAAAAATATGGTTTGAAAGGAGGATTGGCTGAGGCCAGAACTCAAAGGGCCTTCAATTTCCAGCTAAGTAACATGGCCTTTTGGCAGAACTCAGTGGGATAACATTAAGAACGTCAGTAACCTGGCTACAGTGAGAAGAGCCTGGAGTCTGGTAGAAGACTGGATTCTGGGCTGAGGGTTTAGCTCAGCGGTGTAAGTGCCTGCTTGGCAAACTCGAGGTCATGAGTTCAATCCCCAGCACCAAAAAAAAAAAAAAAACAAAAAAAAAACAAAAACTGGATTCAGAGAGGGCAAAACCTAAACCCAGGAGGCTTCCACAGAGGAAGAGGATCAGAAGTGTCAGCCAGAGATTACTCATGAACAACTGCAAGAAGCCAGTGAGACAGAAGTTGAACAGTGTTTTGTGGGGTAAAAATACTCCACCACTCTCGTAGAGTGGAGAAAAGTAGATGAGGACTAATATGAAGAGTCCAGGGTTAGCGGGAGTCCCTGTGGTTACAGTTGAAATTGGCATCTCTGGTGGAGAATTGAGCAGAAGCATCTCTGCAGTAGCAGGAGAGGACAAATTTTGGAGGGGATCATTGTGACTGGGCCTTTGAGGGGACAAAGATGAGCTGTTGGTGATTGGCCTGGGAGTGGCTCAGGCCCAGGCCCCAGCACCCAGAGCACATTCACAGTTTAGCAGATCTCTAGCATGATAAGGCAAATAGCTTGGGCAACTCACTTCTCTCTGAGCCTCAGTTTCCTGATCTGTCAAATGCAAGTGATGAGCATTGCTCACAAAATGGTTTTAGGATCCAGTAAAGTCTTGTCAGGAGAAGACCCTGGAAACTGTAAAAAACAAAACAAAACAAAACAAAACAAACCCCCCCCAAAACCCAAAACCAAACCAAACCAAAAAAAAACCCCTATCAGTCCTAGGCCTGGACCCATGGGAGTCACTTACATCACATAGTCCACAACCGGCTCATAGGCACTTGAATAAGACTACCATTGGCAGTACCCCAAATCCAAAAGTATCCCCACCCCTAACAAGCATCAAGCCTGACTCAATCCTTCGGTCTGCATGGTCTAAACCAAATGTCTAGAAAGAGATGAATCAAAGCTGGAAAAAGAGTATATTAATTAGGACTATAATAGCTGCTATAACAAGTTAATCCTAGCCAGGCATGGTGGTGCATACCTGTAATCCTTAGGAGGCTGAGACAAGAAGATTGCCATAAATGCAAGGCCAGTTTGGACTACATAGTGAATTCAAGGTCCGCCTAAACTACATAGCAAGACCCTGTTTCCAAAAAAACAAAAACAAAAACAAAACAAAAAACTGTAATGCCAGCACTTGGGAAGCTAAAACAGAGGATTGTTGTGAGTCCAAAGCCAGCCTGAACTATATAGCAAGACCCTGTCTTTAAAAACCAATCAATCAATTAAAATTAAAAAACAAGTCTTAATATGTACAGCAGCTTGAAGAATTTATTTCTAGAGAGCTCTCCTAACTGTCCAAAGCTGGTATTCCAGGCTGGTGAATGGCATGCTTCCACACACTCCACAATCCCACAGGACCCCGTTGTCCTCTGTACCCATCCAGCCAAAGCAGAAAGAGAGTTCATGACACACACCTGGTTCTTCAAAGCCTTGAGCCATAAATGGCACATCTCCTCTCTTCACATTCAGTTGGTGGGAACTAGTCACATGGCCACACCTAATTGCGAGGGAGCCTGGGAAGTTAAGCTTAGCCATGTGCTTAGGAGGAAGAGGACATGAATTGGTGGTGAGGACCTTCCAGTAAAAAGTTCAGTTCACGGCCTTAGAAGAGGGCAGTGGGGCTGTAGATAGATTATGGAGGACTAGGTGTCACCTTGACTCTATAAAAGGAGTAACCAATCCAGAGTGGTGGTGACTTGATGTCTCTAAGTACCTCTATGCTTAGAGTAAAATACAAATCCTTGTAAGATGTGTGTGTAAAAAGGAGGCAACCTGAGATCATCTGTGGCTGGGTTAGGTATGAAGGGAGGGAGCATCGTCCTTCAGCTAGCAGTAGTTACTAGGCTACAATTTGTGTCTCCCTAAAGTTCATCTTTTTTGACACAACAACCACAACATCATGGTAGTCAGAGATACGTACTTTGGGGGGTAATCAGGTCATGAGTAGAGATAACTTATGATGGAATTCATACCCTTGTAAGAAGAGACAGCATGGTGCCTATTTCTCCTCTCTCTCTCTCTCTCTCTCTCTCTCTGCTCTCTGCAACATCAGGACATAGCAAAATGATGGCCACCTGCAAACCAAGAAGAGACACTTTATCAGATACGGGATCTGCCAAAACCTTGACCTTAGACATCCTGGCCTTCAGAATTGTGAGAAATATATATTTATTGTTTAAGCTACTTAGTCTATGTATTTTTCTTTTATAGCAACCTGAGCTGCTATATCAAGATGGAATTTCTATGCAAGTGAGTGCGCGTGTACATAGGTGGTCGGCATAGTTGTACCTGATCATTCCCCCACTTAGGTAGTTGAACAAGTGCGTACCTGATTTCACATGTCGGTGGGGGTGTCAGCACACACACCTGTGTGCAGGTATTCCTGCCACATGTGTCCGTCAAAGAGATGTGCATGCACAGGACTGAGTGTCCAGTTACTCCTTTGGGGGAAGAGCTCCTGCACACCGGAGTCCACCTGTCTGCACACCTGGGTACATGCACAGATGAAAGCCTGTAGGTGTCTGAAATTAGGGGTAGCAAATCTGCACATGCACAACTGCCCGGGGTGAGGATGCTGGGCACATGCATACCTGGCACACAGTAGGGATGAGATAAGTGTGTGCTGAGTAAAGTATCTGTGTGATACGCAGGACCAGTGCACATGTATGTACGTCCATAGGGACCTCTGTCAGAGTGCCATATACAAAGGCGCCTCGTTGTGTGACAGTGCACGTCTGTGTGCTCAGACCTGACCTCGGAGCTCCCTAGCAAAGCCAGACCAGGACAGGCTCTTCACTGGGCACAGGGAGGCCTCTGCTGTGTGTTGGTGCCTCTTTGGGGTGTTGCCAAGGGTGCGTTGGTGGTGTGTGTGTGTGTGTGTATGTGTGTAGGAAGAGGCGTTCGCTCTCTTAGACCTTGCTTCTTTCTGTGGTTTGGTTTCTATAGAGACACTTCCTGTGGCAGAGAAAAGAGGTAGTGAGCTGGTGTTTCAGGATGTGAGGGCCCGCAGGAGAAGACGGGCTCTCTCTGCTGCCTGCCCGCCACTGTGCACGCTCTAGCCGCTCTAACCGGCGCTACCCACGGTCCCCATGGTGGGCTGCCCCCGCGTCGGGGACCCGTGATCAGCAGCGGCATGCCAGGGAAACCCAAGCACCTGGGTGTCCCCAACGGGCGCATGGTGAGTGTGGGCTCTGGGCCAGGGCTACGAGGAAGGGTGGGCACTCCCAGGGTGGAGCCCAGAAGACACACCCGGCAGGACCAAGCAAGAGCTCTCAGCTGTCGGTGGGTGGGAGAAATTGGGCAAAGACAGCTGTAGGCAGTGGAATCCGGTGCCCTCAAAAACCTTGCTAGACAGCCTCACTAGGAGCCTGGTGCAACCCAAGGGGATGAGGCCAGAGCAAAGTGGGCACAGGCTTCTGGTCCAGCATGTAAGTTAGATCCACGGCTCCTTTATCTACTACTGACCTCATGTGGAGCTGCCTGCATTCCAGGGCAGCAGGGAGACCTGCTATGCCCCTAGCCCCTGTCCATCTCCATTATGTCCCTAGCTGGCAATCACATTCAGCCTCTGCCCTCCCCTCCTCACCTTATATCCGGGTGCCCAAGGTCAGCTTAAAGGCAGCTCTTACTCTAGCTTGACCTGCTCTGGAGGGTTCCTGCTTGAACTAGTGTTCTTTGGGCAGTACAGGATGGGTCAGCAAAGTCAGGCTAGGTTGAACAGCTCCTGTATATTCTATTTCTTAGCTTCCAGGAAGAGCAGAAGTAGCAGACATTAAGCTGCTTCCATTTCACCCTCTACAACCTCTCCCTGGCTACTTGACTTCTGATCCAAGCTGTCATTAGAGGGTCTGGTTCATCTCATTCATTTAGCAAATGGGGCAGGTTCTGGCTCAAAGGACAGAATAGTGTTTCACCCACTTTACCCCCTCACCAGGTCCCAGTCTAGCACCATGAGACAAGCCAAAGGGTCCAGTCCCAACTCTGCTGTCCCTTACTGGAATGGGTCTTCCTCTGTAAAATGTGGAGAGTGGAATGGATCACTTACTGAGATGAATACATGGGATGATAAATAAGAGGTCCTTGACTCCTTGAGGGCTGCGCAAATGCCAGCCTAATTTCCCTACACTTTCAGTCCATCTTCAAACACCTGCCCCACCAGGAAGCTGAGCTACCTCATCCTTACTCCTACCTCCAATTCCCAAGACCTAGCGCCATCTCTCCTTCCAGTATTCTTTCATCACCCAGCTCCAGGCTATCTGGGTGGGAGAGAGGCAAATCCTTCAAAGCCCCTCCATCTCACTACCTGAACCACCAACCTAATTCAGAAAAAACTCTAGTGCTTTGCTTTCTGCCCCAGAGGCATGATGCTTGACTCGCCCTTCCCCAGGTATCCAGGCCACAAATCCAGGGAGGAGTAGCCCCACATCCATGGGAGGGCAGCTGGACTTATGTTTCTGAACAGTGCCTAGAGCTGCAGGGCAGCTGAAGGGGCTGGGAGAGAGACCCAGCCTCTGTTTCTCCTGCATCGGCCCACAGCATCCCTATCCAAAAGTCATTCCAAGTAGGGAGGGCACCTCAACTCTGCCCCAGTCCTTTTTAGCCCACTGAGTGGTCCCAGCTCCTTTCATTAACTCTCGGTGCTCCCTCCTGCTGGCCACTGGGCAGCTTTCTAAGGCCATGCTTGGCTAGGTCAGGGAAGGGTAAACAGGCATTGATGACTTTGACAGAGATGTGGATAGAGAGACACCTGTAGGCCAGGTGTCTGGTTTCTTCCAGGAATGGTCTCTAAGGGAGGCTGAGAGGAATAAACAATGAGGCCCTAGCTGTGGAGAAGAATCAGCCCTTGAACTGTGCCCCCATCACCACCGCCTGGCTCTGGTCCTCCCCTTCCTCCCACTGCCCTAATCCCTCATCCCTCATCCTCCTTCATTCCCTATGAGGCAGCTTCAGTTGTCAGCCTTGTCTTTCTGCCACTCGGCTTGTCAAGCAGTTGCAATGAATCCTGTCACTGAGAGACTGCTCCCAGCCCCTCCCAGAGATGTCTTCATGTGGCTCCAACTGCCTCTTCATTTGTGCATTCAGTCATTCATTCAGCAACCCCTTCGTCTGGGGTCTGTGCTGTATCTATTCCAGACACTAAAGATCCAGCTCCGTCAGCTCAGCCCCTCCCACTCCAGCAGCCCCAAGGCTGGCAAAACAAAATGCATGGCCAAAAATAGTAAAAGGAAATGCAGGTTTGGGGAAAAGCTGCAGGTCAGGAATACAGAAGCCTGAGGTGGACCTGGAAAGGAGACCTAACTTTACTAACTATACCCGCAGAGAAGATGGTCCTTACAAAGAATGGAGGTGAGAGGGTGGAATGGGCTGCAAAGAGACCTCCAAATGGAAAAATGCAGAGTGGGTGTAGAAGGACATGCCCCAAGAGGAGGCTTCCAGAGGGTACGTGTTACATTCTGTCACTGTCATGGGACCCACTTAGTATTTCCCTCCTGGCAAGGAAAATTGGGGAGCAAAGCCATGTACCTCCCTGGTTTTTGGCTCAGGACCACGCACTCCATTGCAGGGTGTCTCCAGCACTCTGGGCGGCCAAGGTGGGAGGGTATCAAGCTCAAACCCAGGCAAGGCAGCTTGGCAAGACCCTGTCTCAAGATGAAAATTAAAAAATGACTGAGGAGCTGAGGATGTAACTCAGTGTGAAGGCCCTGGGTTCAGTCTCTGGAGGGAGGGAGGGATGGAGAAGAGAGAGGATAGGGATCAGCTCCTCAAGGCTGGCTCAGACTAAAAGGAACATCCTCAAAGAGAATCTGGGAACCTCTGTCTCACTGAGGATGAAATGAGACAATGGTATAGGTTCCCAGGACAGAAGATGCTCAGCAAATTACTGTCCACCCTGGAGGTTTGACCTCTCTATGGGTCACAGCTCAAGAGGAGACCTGGGGTGCTGCATCACCTTGCAAGGTCCCTGGTTCTCCAAGCTCCCCTGTCCACAAAGGGAAGCAGGGTGCGCATGGGGAACAAGGCCTCAGGATCCAGCTCTGCCATTTCCCGACTGTGTGGCTTTTTCGGGCCTCAGTTTCCTCACCTGTAAAATGGGGGTAATAATATCTGCTGCAGGGGATAAAGATGTAAGGATGGAATAACAATGTGGATGTGGTACACCAGAGTGTACCTGTCACAAAGCGAGAATTCAGGACATTTGGGGACTTATCATCTCTGCAGTATCTTCAGGTGCCAGTGACTCCTTCAGGGCTCACTTCCCAGGAACAAAGCATGGCTAGCTGAAGCCTGACCTCGGAACAGGAGTCTCACTGACTACCACACCCTTCCTCACCCTTCTTCCCCTTTTCTTCCAATCACTCACCACTTCTCCTCAAGCAGACAAGGGAGAGGGGACAAGGCCAGCCCTGCTCAACACAACTTCCCTGGGCCCTATGCAGATCAGAGCTCCTGGGCAGCAAGCACCTGCAGGCACCTGTATGCATCTGCTGTTCACTCGAGGAGACAACACGCCACCTGGGGAGTGTAGAGGCTGCTGATCGGGCCAAGCATGCCTGGTGCTTTCACAGGGCGTGAAAGTGGCGTGAGGGTGGGTCCTCATTCAACTGTGTTTCACAGCAGCCCCAAGATATTGGGAATGCGGGGCTCCATGCTGCTCGGGAGGAAGCTGAGGCTCAGGAAAGAGAAGGTATTTGCTCCTGAATAGCAGAACAGGAACTGGTACATTCCTGTTCCTCCCAGCTCTAGATTTCTGTCCCTACAGATAACTCAGTCTCAACTATGTGATCAGCAGCTAGTGAGGTGACAGGAGTGAGGAACTTTGTGTGGTATAAGGAATGAAGAATTTGGGCCTCCAGATGGTATTGGGCAAGACCCCTGAGGGCCCTTGGCAGCACTGGTTAAAAGAAAAAAATGGGTGCCTGTGGAGCAGAGTTCGTGTGCATGCCCCTCATGCAACCAGGCCTGTCCTCCAGGGACTGCTAGCCTGGCCAGGGAGAGACCTAGACCTGGGTGGGCATAGTCACAACTGGAAGGGAGAATGAGAGGATGACTGATGTCCTGGGCAGGATCTTGGAGCACATTGGGGAGACGGCGCAAAAGTAGTAGATTCTCAGGCAGAGGAAACAACAAAGCAGGAAGCAAGACTGTGTTGGGATGTGGAGATAGAGAAAAGTTGATAAAGTAGAGAGTGGAGGTGAGGGAGAGGGAAATGGGTAAAGCTGGAGGGGCCAGTTAGCTGTAACATGGCAATAGCCTGGTGCATCCATAGGAATAGGAATGGGCAGCAAATAGGACAGGTAGGATGGAGGTAGGTCCTGGAGAGGACCTGGGGGCCATCTCCACTTAGGGACACAGACATTTACTTCAACATGGTGTAGAAATAAAAGCTCTGGGAGCCAAACAAAATTGGAGTGTAGGCTGGCTTACGTCCCAGCACCTTTCACCATGCTCTGCTCCGGAGACAAAGGAGGGGTTGATTTAGGGGTAAAGGACAGGAGAAAGATTCCTGCAGGGTACCTGAGGAGTGCACAGCCAGGAAGCCACAGCAGAGGCGGAGGGCGATGACTCCCAGAGAAATGGTGAAGGAAGGGTGGAGAGTGGAGGGTGGTGACAGCGTCTCCAAGCTGGGAACACAGCTGCAAAGCAGCCCGGGGGAGGAAGAACACTGGTGAGGCGAGGTGCAGGCAGGTGCAGGATGGTGAGACTGCCACAGGAGAGAGCGGGCTGGAGAGGGATCTGCAGCCGATTGCTAAGGGCTTCCACTTGTCCCTCTCAAAGCTGCCTTCTCTGCCTTCTGTCCCCATGTCAGGCTTTCTCCTTAGCAGTGGGAGCACTGACGTCTGTTGTGGCGAATGACTAATGACACGGATCACCTGGGGGAGTGTAAAGATAGGGCAAGAGCAGGTGGGGCAGGGGGTGGCACACAGCATGGGGTTCCCCGGGAAGGAGCTGCCCCACATTCAGCACTCTGTGCAAACTTTCTCTGCTGCTCAGCAACTGCTTACCTCAGGCTCCAGATGGGAGAGGAGGTTCAGGAAGGAACCCAATGTTATAAAACTAGAAAAAAGGCAGGGCTAGCATTTGAATCTGGGTCTTGAGACCTATAACACCTGTGTTTCTTCTTCTTAGCACTGATGGCAAACTCAAATAGCTAGCAGGGTTGGGCATCAATACCGATATAGTAACAATTGTAATGGTTCGTGAGCATTTAATTCCTACTTTCCAAATAGTGTTTAGAGTTCTTTATGTCTCTTTAACTTATTTAACCAAAGCAATCCTTTTAAGTCAGGGCCATTATTTAGTGTATATTTAGAGAGGTAGAAACCCAGACCAAAGGGGTTAAGTATCTTTTCCAAGGTTACACAGTACAAATTTGAACTCAGGTAGGCTGGGGCAGCTCCTGCCTCATACTGACTCCAAAAGTAACACAGAGGTCTCAAATTGGCCCCAGAGCCCTGAGAGGAGCCTGAATCCCTTCTAAGGAAGACAGTGGCTACTCAGTATAAGCCAAGGATATGTGCCAGAAACAAGCTCAGGGTGCCTGGACCATCACAGCCTCCAGGAAGATGTGGAAAACCAGTTTTATGTAAAATCTTTTGATTTTTAAATGAGAGAGGCCACTTTTATCATTAAAAAAATTCCGGGCACCAAGATAATAATAACATCCTACATATCTGCAGGCTCAGTCTGGCTTACAGATGGCTGCTCTGTGGCCTGGGTGTTCCTAGGCTGGGAGCGGGCAGCAGAGAAGCAGTTCAGAGGAGGTTTTCTGGGGCAAATGTTCCCCAACCTGTTTCTAGTGGAGATGGAAAGAAGGGGTAAGTGATGAAAGTTCCTGTGACAGGGCCTAGTGAGAAATGTAGGAGGTGAAAGGGAGGAGGGAATTGGGGATGACGCAAGCTGTGGTGCTAGGAGCCCAGGTGATGGATGAAGGACAGGGTGCAGGGAAGCTAGCTCAGTACTCTGGGTCTTTGGGGCTACAGGAGCAGAAGGGACTTCCATTTCAGATTCCCAGAGTTTGAATGGCTTGTGGAGCATTTGGGGGGAAATGGTAGCAGGAAGTGGACTACCTGTAGTTGGAGATGGAGATCTGGGGGAAGGTATGACAAAGAACCCAGTACAGGGTCGTGGAGGAAAGGAGGCCAGCCTGCATGAGAAGGAGATGATGAGGGAGAGAGGAGAGCTGCTAGGAAGGGGAGCAAGAGAAACCACTGCAAGACTCATTTCAAGAGGAGAATTTTTCTGTTTCACTAATGGTTGGGATTCCCAGAGAAGTCTGAGCTAGTGCACGCTGTGGGGGAGGACGGTGTTGGCCTTTACAGCAATGCTACCTACAGTGTGCTTCCTGGGCCAGCAGCATCAGCACCCTCTGGAGCTCGTTAGAATAAAGAGCCTTGGGCTCCATCCTGGATCTGCTGACCCTGACTTCTGGAGATGGGTTCTCTCGGGTCACTCTTTGACAACATTTGAGAGCTACTGCTCTATACTATAAAAATAACATCCTAGGTGAGCATGATGGCTGAGGCAGAAGAATCATAAGTTTGAAGCCTTATGTCAAAAGGGGGATCCTAGGAATTTAGCTAAGTGCAAAGACCCTGGGTTTGATCCCTTGTGCTGGGGTGGAGGAGAGCATTCTGTGCCCTGTCCAAGGTGAGGGGGGACATGTGGGAGAACCTACATCCCAAGAGGAAATCCTTGCAATTAGGAAATCATTGTAAGGAGATCGCTGGCTACAGATACACCTTTCTTTCCTTAAAGGCAACAGCAAGCATGATGGAGACTTTACCACATGCTGGCCACTGTTCTATACTATCAATATATCACACTGATTGGATCCACACAACAGCACTAGGCAGGCGGTTACTGTTCTTATTGCCATCTCTTATTTCCAGATGGAAACCAATAAGCGAATTAATTTGCCCAAAGTCTTGCAGCTAGTAAGTGACAGAAACAGGATTAAAGTCTGCTGTGTAGACTTGGGCTCACCTAGCAGAGGCTGGGAGTGGCAGGAACCAGGGGCCACCAAAAGGTACCTGGCATAAATCACAGCATAGTCACTGACACTGAAAAGTGTGGCCAACACCCTGACCAAGCAGTGTCTGGCTAGGGACACCCAGCATGCTTCTTCAGGTGGGACAGTACATGGTGCCAGCTCTTTTCTAGTTCCAGAACTGTCCCCTGAAATTACTCACGGGGTTCTGCTCTGACTTTCTACCTCGAATCTCTTGTAGGTTCTGGCTGTTTCAGATGGAGGTAAGTGACAGAGTGTGTGGAGAAGGCCTCGCTGGAGGAGAGGGAAGAGGGAGGTGGGAGTGTGTGGAGACTGTACCTGCAGTGTGGGTGCATACTGGAGGCACAGTTGGGCAGGGGCTGCAGAAGGAAACAATGCTCACCTCTAATTGTCTGTCCCCTTGCAGAGCTGAGCAGCACAGCAGGGTCCCAGGCCCAGGGTGAGGGCCGAGGCAGCTCCCTCAGCATCCACAGCCTCCCCAGTGGCCCCAGCAGCCCCTTCCCCACCGAGGAGCAGCCTGTGGCCAGCTGGGCCTTGTCCTTTGAGCGGCTGTTGCAAGACCCACTGGGCCTGGCTTACTTCACTGTAAGCCCCGGGGTGGGAGTGGGACTGGGGGTGGGAGTGGGAATGGGGAGGGTGGGTGGCAGATGTCACTGCCTGGGGAGCAAGAGGGAGTGTGTGGGGAGAGGACAAGGATGGCGCTTCAGGCTGGCCAGAATGGGGGTCCTCTTTCTCTGTGCACTCATCTAGACTTTCTTTGACACTCACCCTGTTCTCCGGCTGGGAACTCCTTTTCCTTTTCTCCGTCCTCATTTCTGCGTCTCATCTTCTCTGCCAGATCTGGTGCCATCTGTCTGTCTGGCCCTCTCTGTCTGGCTGGTCTCTCAGCCCTGTGTGGGTCCCAACTCCGTTGAGCACATCCCCTGATCCAGCCCTTGCTTAACTAACTTCCCCTCCCCGCCCCCAGGAGTTTCTGAAGAAGGAGTTCAGCGCAGAGAACGTGACTTTCTGGATGGCCTGTGAGCGTTTCCAGCAGATCCCAGCCAGCAACACAGAGCAGGTGGGGAAAAGCGGGGTGGGGCAGAGGCCCGGGCCCGGGGCCGGACTGTGTCCCCCGACCTCTTCCTGGCCCCCTCCCGCAGCTAGCTCAGGAGGCCCGCAACATCTACGAGGAGTTCCTGTCCAGCCAGGCGCTGAGCCCGGTGAACATCGACAGACAGGCCTGGCTGGGCGAGGAAGTGCTGGCCCAGCCCCGGCCGGATATGTTTCGGGCACAGCAGCTTCAGGTGAGCAGCGCCAAGGAGCGCAGCCTTTGCCAAAGGGTGACTTTCAAAGGGCCAGCAAGGGAGCAGAGGTGGAGTCAGATCCTGGGGCGGAGCCTCGGCGGCCAGAGCTTGGAAGGGCGCCTTTGGCTGCGGAGCCCGGGCCGCTGAGAGCCAGAGGCTGCGGAGAGGGCTCGCGGCCCGACCTGGCTGGGCTCGGGGCGGGGCCAAGGATGGGCGGGGCTGCGACCCGAGGCCTGGCGTTAGAGCCGGGGTTAGGGTCAGAGGCGCCTCTCTAGACCCGGGGCGGGGGTGGCGGAGCCACCAGGGCGCGGCGCGCAGGGCGGGCTGAACACCTTCCCCACTTGCCCTGCAGATCTTCAACCTGATGAAGTTCGACAGCTATGCGCGCTTCGTCAAATCGCCGCTATACCGAGAGTGCCTCCTGGCGGAGGCCGAGGGCCGCCCCTTGAGGGAACCTGGCTCCTCGAGCCTGGGCAGCCCAGACACCACGAGGAAGGTGCGGACTAGGGCCAGCGGGGGGCGGGCGTCCAAAGGTCGGTCTGCAAGAGAGCACCTACGGGTGTCAGCCGGTGATGGACCTGGGCGCAGGCGAGACCCCAGCCTGGTACCAACGCCTTCTCTGTACTCGCAGAAGCCAAAGCTGAAGCCTGGGAAGTCGCTACCCCTGGGCGTGGAGGAATTGGGGCACCAGCCACTTTCTGAGGGTCCCGGCGGCCGCCCACTCCGCAAATCCTTCCGCAGAGGTGAGGGCAGGAGCAGGCCATAGAGATGCGTCGAGAATACCTTTCTTCCTACTTGACCCATCCAGTCTGTAAACCTGCAATATAAGAAAAGAAAGAAGTGCCAGTCCCTGAGGCCGCCTCATTCCCCTGGGTGGTTCCGTTCCCAGGTTAGACCCTAGAAGTTTGGGAATCTCCCATGTTAGCAACATTTCCAGGGCCCCGCACCACATCGCCCCTGCAGGAGGGCTTGGAGGAGAGGTCTCTGCAGAGGGATGGGTGAGGAGTAGAGGGGCTGTTCCTGCTCATTGCTCCCCCTCCTCTAGAGCTGGATGGCAAGGCCACAAACTTGGCCTTGCGCCGAGAATCTCAGGGCTCCCTCAATTCCTCGGCCAGTTTGGACCTCGGCTTCCTTGCTTTCATCAGCAACAAATCTGAGGTGAGCCAACTGCCTGGGGAAACAAGGTACATTGTGGATTAGGACCACTCCTCGCTCTTTCATGTGGTGCCCGCCATTCTCAGCTAATGTCCTCACTTCCCTTTCCAGCTTGCTCTATGGAGCCGAACCCTCATTCTCCTTTTCCTCCTGTCCTCATGCATGTCATGGTCACACATGCTCATCTAGCAGATACGTGTGCATATGCAGGTCTCAGGTATACACAAGTGTGTGGGTGTCAGTGGGAGAACCTGTGCACACACTCGGTTGTGTATACCTATGTTCTCGTAGGACACATCTTTGCCTGCTTCCAAGTGTGTCCTTGGATGTGTGTGCCCCACTGAGCTTACCTGTCTCTGTGTACCTGTCTGCATGCCATGGCGTGCATACCCACATCCTTCCTCCACTCCTGCCAGAGTCAGAGCCACCGAAAGAGCCTGGGGAGCACTGAGGGTGAGACGGAGAGCCGGCCAGGGAAGTACTGCTGCGTGTACCTGCCTGATGGTACAGCTTCCTTGGCACTGGCTCGACCTGGTCTCACCATCCGTGACATGCTGGCAGGCATCTGTGAGAAACGAGGCCTCTCTCTACCTGACATCAAAGTCTACCTGGTGGGCAATGAGCAGGTATGAACTTGACCTGACCCTAACTCTGACCTTCCTGATCCTGTCTCAACTCCATCCTGTACCAGTCCTATCAGTGTGGCCCTTTTCTCCATCCACACCCTGTTTCTCACTCCAGCCTGCCCCACAACCACATGCCAACCCTACGCCCAATTCTAAGTTACCTCCAGACCAACTGCTCACTCAAACTTGCATGTCCACCCATATTCCACAAAACCCCTCCCTTTTATACTGATCCTAACTTCCAGCTTCATCAGTTGTCCCATTTTGCCAGGGAGTAAAGCCTAGCAAAAATTAACTAGTAGATCTGGAATTTTCCTCCTTGTTCCCTCAGTTCACACTGTCATCCCCTTGAAACGTCTATATATACAGGGAGCCCTCACCTCCTCTGCCACCAGGGTCATCCAGCTGTACCTAACCCCTGAATACCTTTCCTCCAAGTACAAACTAGAATTAAGCTTTAAAGAGGTGTTTTGGAGAAAATCTCTTTAAATTGAACCATCCAGTAAGGGGAGATAAAGGAACACTACTGCATTCCATGCAGACCATCAGGGTTTCATTCACCTAGTAGTTAAGTCCTAAGGTCCTACCAAGGTGGTGAGCAGAGGGACTCGGATCCAGGCTGTGTTCTGCAGGCCTGCAGTCTCCGGGTGAGCAGGCAAGAGGTGCTCAGGGAGGAGGACTGAAACCCCCAGCAGAAACCTCTTGCGGGGAAGACTGGTGTGTCTGGCTGGTGTCTGGAAGGCTTCATGGAAGAAGTAAGAATTGATGAGAAGAGGAAGGAATCTGCCTGGCAGAGCTGTGGCAGAAGACATTCCCTGCAGAGGGAATAGCTTAAGCAAAGGACTGGAAGTGGGGACTTGCAGGACCTGTTCAGGAACCTGGGGCGTGGGAATGTGAGGGTAGTGGGGGGGGGCACTATGCCCACTTTCCCAAGCCACCAGAGCAGCCACCAGCAGCCCAGATGGGCATTTGTACCTGCTAAATATAACTTCACCACCCACACTCCACCTGTCTCTGCCACACAGTACAGGCTTACTATCTGGGAGAGGCTCCTCCCCCCAGGGCTGGCACAGACAGCGAGGCCTGGGGGGTGGGGTGGGCATTGCCGCAGTCAGTGTTTATGTACCTAGTGTGCACCAGGCACTGTGCCAGTGCTTCACATCTTTCTGGCCGCACAGCAGTCTTGGGGGTGGGCGCCTTTTCTGCAGTGAAAAGACAAGGAGTATCTTTAGCAAGGAGGGGATGGAGAGATGGACAAGTGTCAAAAAAGGAACAAGGCCTGGGAGACTGACCATAGAAGGGTGGTGAGGAAGGAAATGTAGCTAGCCAATCTGGTTGGATTTGCAGCCTTCCTCCAGCTTTCTTGCCACTTTTTTTTCTTTCTTTCTC
>PVJX010017983.1:0-37357 GCA_004027295.1 Dolichotis patagonum
GAAGGGCGGGCCTACCAGCCCCAAAGAGTCCCGCGGAGATGCAGGTCTGCGCAGACTTTGGATCCAAACAGCCCAGGCCACTCTACGGGTCCGAGAGTTTCGGGTCCCAAAGAGACAGCCTGAGATGCTGATTTCTGGGAGACTTCCTGGGGGTGAAGGGCGGGGCTATGGGTCCAAACAGACCTGGCCCAGATGCCGATCTCCAGGCAGTTCCCTGAGGATGAAGGGCGTTCTTACCAGTCCCAAAGTGTCGCGCCAAGATGCAGGTCTGCGGATTCCTTGGTATTTTTAAAAGATCTTTCCTTTCCTGTTTACTAGCTGCAATCTTGTCTTTGAGGTCTGAAAGTCTATCTTCATGTTCACTTAGATTTGCTAGCTTTTGATAGAATTTTTGATTTCCTAGATATCTCTTTGAGTCTGTTTTATGCAGTCTAGTTCTTTCTTATATTGTTGATTCAAGGTTTCAATCATTGTGCTGTGTTCCTCTATTGTTTTTAACTATGTCTTCTTTAAATGTGTTCAGCATTTCCTTTATTATGTTTATCATTTCTTGTTTTACCTGGGTGATTATTTCTTATCTGAGTTCCTTTATAGCTTCATGGAGTTGTTTCTTCACTTCAGTTGCTATCATTTCATGAGTTTAAGATGCATGGCTTACATTTTTTTTTCTATGTTCATGTCTGCTAGGCTTGTTTGGGATGGGCTGGAGGTTTGTGATTGCATTTTGCTCTTTCATTTTGTCATTTGCCTATATTCTTCTGGAGCAGTAGATTGCAGTCTGAATTGTTTCTTGGATTGAGGATGGCTGTGTATAGTGCAGGTAGTTTCCCCAGTTGAGTTGGCGACATTAGGTAATCCTTACTGGGTCCCTCGTGACACTCAAAGTTTTCCCAAATAGGGGGAGGGTGCACTGGGTGGACCTTCAGCATACTCTATGTAGCTCACTGAAGCTGACCAGCTGTTTGAGGACACTGGGAAGGGAACTACCGGGTTCTGAGTGATGTACTAAGGCTGAATGGTATGTGAAGTACAGTGGGCAAGCCTTCAGCTCATGCCATGTGGCACACCAAAGCTCCTCAGCTTCTTGGGGTCACTGAGTGAGGCCCAACCAGGTTCTGACCAAGGTCCCAGGGCTGCACAGCTAGGTACAGTTCACTGTGGAGGCTTTCAGCTTGTGCCACTCAACATGTGGTGGCTCCTTGCTATCTGGGGGTCACTGGGCAGGACCCAACCAGGAGCCAAGTAATGATCCAAAGGTCCCGGACTCTTTGGGAACACTCTGTGGGACCCCACCAGGTTCCGAGCAAAGTCCTGTGGCTGTGCAACTAGGCAGAGTTCACTGTGGAGGCCTTCTGCTTGCATGCAGTGGCTCCTGGCTACCTACCGGGTGGGATATTCAGACATTTTTTTTAGGCTGTATAACAGTTTACCTGGCATGGAAAATATTTAGTTCTCAAAAGTTTGCATTTTTTGATAACATTCTTTGTCTCTGAAACTGTTTTTTGGAGATAATTTTTCAATAAAGTTTCATTGGTTTATTTGTGCTTGTAGTATTTCTTGATTCTGTTTTAGCTCTTTTCATTTTCTAAAAGACTGGTTTACTCCATCAGGATTCAGAAATATTCACATATAAGCTTCTTTTATTTCTAACATTATGTTTTTCTTTTTATATCACATTTAATTTTTTATATTTAACTTGCTTTTTAATGTTACTTGTTTTCCCCTCCTTTTCCAAAAATCTTTGGATTTATGTGTTAGTTCCATTTGTCTACTTTATGATTACTATACTGTGTATTATTTTTCATTATTCCACTCCATCTGCTTTTTCATTTATTTGATTTTCTTCCAGCTTGTGTAATTGGAGAGCCAGTTTAAAATTTTTATCATTGTTTCTTAATCATTAAATCCTAGAAGCCAATTAATTTAGCTTTATACCACAGTCTACATTCTGAAAGTCCAAGGTTTTTGCTCTTTTCTATTTGAGTTTCTTATTTGACTTAGGGGAGGGATATCTGTCATTCCTGATCATTCCCACAGTGACCACCCTCAGTGATGACCTTCTAATATCAAGTATATTATATCACTCACATGGTTCAATCACCTTCCAAAAGCCCCAATTACGTGCATGAGGTTGTGTGGGGACATTTTTGGGGGGTAGACCATAACATTGCCTTTTCCATTTGTCACCATGATTGCCGTTTCTAGCTGGTTTCTGTTCCTTCAGTTGGGGTGCGGTTGGATTGAGTCAGATCCTTTTGAAGAAGGTCCCCTGTGGACATACTTAAGGAAAGAAAAGAACTTTAGGATGATTTGTTACTGTAGCATCACTTAGCTTCCTCTGATATAAGGATGTTTGGAGAAGTGTCTGACAAAAACTACTAAGTTTACCCTCAGAAAATGGAGTAAAATCCATATATAATTTGTCTAGTTTAGTTGTCAAGTATGAGATCACTTGCAAATGTGTTGCTGGAATATCCAAGGAATGTTAGGGAGCCAAGCAGTTATTGCCTAGGACAGAAATTAGTGGTATCTTCAAAAGACGAATTTAGTGAGGCCGTTCAAACAAGTACTCAATTATCAAGAGTTTTGTTTTTACCCATAAAACAGTGAGAATCTGGTGGATGGTTTTAAGCACTCATTTTTTCACTCAAATATTTATTGGACATGTACTCATTAATATTTTTAGTAATGGGGCACTGACTGTGAACAAACAGAATTTCTGCTCAGAGGGACTTTCTTTGTGTCAAATAACAAGCTATGCTCCAGATGGACACTGGTATAATAACAACAGCACAAGCAACTCAGCCTCTGACAAAACTATTCTTGCTGATTGCCTTAAAAGCTACTCTGAGCATTTTGTGGTAAACATTTGTGGGATTTCCCATTCCACAAATATTTATTGATCTATGTACAAGGCAGGTAACATAGCTTGGAAAAGTATTTGAATCTTATTCTCCATCTTTCCCATTTGAATAGAAAATATTACAGGCTTGCACTCTCATGATCAGAATGAGTCTTGAAGATTTTAATAAAAGGAACTTAAAGACTCTTCCTTAGATTTTTGATCTTTTTTTCTTACAATATAACTGCTTAAATTAGCAAAAACCAAAAGTTAGTTAAAGAAATGAAACTCTCAAAAAAATTTGAGATAAAACAATACTGTCAACTGTGTTTTTCCAAAAGGCCAAAGGAAAAACTGCATTTAAGGAGAGTGAACACAGGAGGGAGCTGCAGACAGAATTTTAACTATACAACTCTTTATATTTGAAATTTTTGATATGTTAAGATAAATGATGATATTCTCTTTTTAAAAAGAGATTTATTAGATAGAAAATTATGTGCTTATGCATATCTGTGAGTTGGGAATATTTGCTTTGGGATAAAAAAGATGTCAGAAGGTCAACTCTTAAGTTTGTTATTGAAGTTATTTATGCTCACAAATGAGGTCACTTTTTTGTACGTAGACCATGTTTTCCAGGTTACTTAGTGGGAAAGGCAAAATAGAGTAATAAAATTAATTTTTAAAAAGAAAAAAAGTCTTATATTTAATCATTTTTCTCTCACTTAAGTAGACAGAGCTGTTTTATTGCTTTAATTTCTAACACCAGTTCTTCAATGTATATAAATGTATATAAAAAGTTGAGCTTAGATAGCTTTTAGTATTTAGAGGTAAACTGTTCTTTTACGAATGTGTATATGAAACACTTTTAAATGCAATAACCTCTCAATTCCTTCCTTTTTTTCTTTCCTTCCTTCTCCACGGTTGTCCCAGATTTCTGCATGTCTTCTAAACAAAAGAATGGGGAAATCTTTGCTAGAGACTGTCTTCTAAAGGTTGTTTGACAGACTCCTTGGGATATGACTAAGGTCCCTTTCTCTGGAGGAAAAGCACTAATTTACCACTCGCAGAATTGTAAAGGTAATAATTTTCTTTGGTACAACAATTTTAAGGAGATTTTGAGCTCATTACAAAATATTTGGATTCCAAACACTCGAAAATCCTTAGCTGAGAACTGGGCTTGTCTCTCCTGCCAGCATCCATGAAGCTGAGGCCGGGCTCTTTTAGCATACATCTCAAACTTACCCTTTATAAACTTGACCTTTTCTTATAGAAAAAGATACGAGTTTCTCAGTATAAAGACTGTTTTTAAAGAAATCTTAGTCAGTACACTAGAGAATAAATAATAGTGCATAAGTACAGATTCATGTTTTGGAAAACTTACAGTGTGTAGGTTGTTTGCTTATTGTACGGTTTCTGATAAAATGTTCATAGATATTTTTGTTATGAGAGTTTTAGTTTGTAATAAATTTCTTTTTTAAAATATTAGGTTGTAAATTCTGATTTTATTATTAATCATCTATTAATATTAAACCTCTTTGGGAATGTGTGTGTGTGTGTGTGAGCACTGAGGCTTGAACCCACGGCCTTATGAATGCTGGGCAAGTGCTCTGCCATGGGCCACCTTTTTTTATTGTGTGACAAGTCTCAAAATAATTGCCCAGGGTATCCTTGAAATTTCCATAATCCTGCCTATACCTCTCGAGTAGCTAGGAATACAGGTGTGGTCCTCCACACCTGGAACTATATAAAGTAAATACATGATTCCTAAAGTTGCATACTATATTTAAAATATTTTTGACGTAGAAAGACATTTGTCAAATGATTGTGTAAATAAATATGATTATGTGAAAATCAGTCTTTGTCAAAAAATGTTGAAATAAATTATGGTGTGTTCTTTTGATTTAATATCATGCAGTCACTTAAATGGTTTCAAATAATTGTAAAATTATCATCACAGTGGGCATTTAAAAAGTCTTGCATAGGGGCTGGGAATATAGCACAGCAGTGCAGCACTTGCCTGGCAAGGGCAAGGTCTTGAGTTTGATTCCTGGTACCAAAAAAATAAAAGTCTTATATAAAAGTACAAAGTATAATCCCTGTTTTATAAAGATGAATGCATAGTAGCCTCTCTATAGCAAAGCTGATTATATTTCACAGGGAAAAATGATGATCCCTTGTGGGAATATTAGGAACACAAGAACAAGTTCTTATCAAGGAGATTTGTTTTTCCACTCTTTGAATTTACAATTAGATGCTTCACAGTTGTACAAATGAAATGGATGTTTTACCTTATGTTTTCTGTCCCTTTGGGTGGTCTTGTTTCTGTTTTGCTGGGGCAGGTATAAGGTAAGGTCCTAGAGTGCTCTTTTTATTGAATAGGACAAGAATGAAAAAGCCTGCCCACAGTAGGGCACTGAAGGACATGATCTTTGAGCACTAATTCCCTGTCAGAGCCTGTCAGAACAGGATTTATCTTCCTGTGCCAGATGGTTTTTGTTTTGTTTGTTTGTTTGTTTGTTTTTTTGTTAAAGACTAGTATTCTTGAAACCAAAAACTGATATCAGAATGGAAAGTCCCAGAAATGCTTCAAGGGATGGCAATGGGAATTTGATTTCCAAGTGAGTATTACAGGACATTCATAATTCCTACTGAAATATTTCAAATGTCTGAAGCAAGCTATGTTAATTTATCCCATCTCCTGAGTCTTCCACCTGGGCTGTCTCTTCCTCCTCCTTTCTCCTCATCTTTCCTCCTCATCTTTCCTCCTCCTCCTCTTCCTCCTCCTCCTCTTCCTCCTCCTCCTCTTCTTCCTCCTCCTCCTCCTCCTCCTCCTTCTTCTTCTTCTTCTTCTTCTTCTTCTTCTTCTTCTTCTTCTTCTTCTTCTTCTTCTTCTTCTTCTTCTTCTTTTCTTCTTCTTCTTCTTCTTCTTCTTCTTCTTCTTCTTCTTCTTCTTCTTCTTCTTCTTCTTCTCCTTCTCCTTCTCCTTCTCCTTCTCCTTCTCCTTCTCCTTTTCTCCTTCTCCTTCTCCTTCTCCTTCTCCTTCTCCTTCTTCTTCTTCTTCTTCTTCTTCTTCTTCTTCTTCTTCTTCTTCATACCAGGGATTGAACTCATGACCTTGTGCACATGCAGGCACTGTGCCATGGAACTATATCCTCAGCCCTAGCACATCATATTTCTAGTATTCTTTAGTAAATGAAAAAACACTTTTACATTTCATAAGTGTTCTTCCCCAAACAATATATATATATATCTAAATAAAAACATTTCCAGGATTCATGTGCTGAAAACTAAAAATCTACTAATCCACAAAATAAATAGGAAAGAAGTAAATAAGTGAAGAGAGACACCATGTTTGTGGATTAGAAAAATTATATAACTAGTATCTCAATTATACCCAAACTGTTACAGAAATTTAAGCAAATTCAAATAAACACCCACAGAGATATTTTGTAGACATGAAAAAGTTGTTTCTAAAGTTGTATGAAAAAATAAAGGAACTATAGTAGCCAAAACAATAAAAAAGTTAGAAAAGATACAGTGCTTGATTTTAAGACTTATAACAAAGCCACAGTAATCAAGACAGTATGAACCAATAGTTTAACTGAACTAAATATGTAGTCCAAAAGTAGTTGCACGATATATAGCAATTGATTTTTGACAAAAGTGCAAAATCAGTTCACTAAAGAAAAGATACTTTTTTCAATAAACAGTACTGGAATAAGATATTTATGTACCAAATGTCCTAAATTTTATACTTTATATAAAAGTTATGTTGATTTGGTCATCAATCTAAATGTAAAATTATAAAGATTTAAGAAAAACATGGAAGAAAACTTGTTTTACCTTGGATTTGGCAAAGAATTTTCAAGTAAGATACCAAAAACACAAACTCCTAACAAGTTGACAATTTTTCCTTCATCCAAATTTAAAACATTTTCTCTGCAAATATATCATTAAGAGAATGACAAAAGAAGCTACATATTGAAAGAACATGTTTGCAAATCAAATAAATAATGAAGCAATATATCCAGAACATTAATAGAATTCTTCCAACTCAGTGATTCAAAAACACATACGTAACAAGAAATTGGGCAAATATTTGAGTAGATATTTCATTGAGTTAGTCATACAAATAGCAAATAAGTAGTATATGAAAGATGCTTTGCATCACTAGCCAATAGTGAAATGCAAATGAAAATCACAACCGTGTATCAGCACTATACACTCACTAGAATAACTAATAAAATGAACAAACAAAAAACCCAAAACCAAAACATCCTCAACAATACTAAGGGCTTGAAGGAGATAGAGTAACTGCAACTCTCATATGTTGCTGTGGAAAACACAAGCATAAAAGTGGTTTCACAGCTTTTTAAAAAATAAATTTAAACATTTAATACCTCCATGTATCGTACATCGTCACACAAACACATAAAATTTGTTATCTTGGATACTGACCTTGCAATTTTGCATCTGATCAAATTACCATATTTTCTGATGACATACATTGGCTTGGAGAGTATAAGTACATTTATTGTTATGCAGGGATTATTATGCATCTGAATAGAAATTTTCTTCCTTATCTACTATATGCCTAATAAAGTAGATGTTGTCTCTATAAGGCCTCAGTTCTAGACAGTTTTGACACTGGTGGGTAGGTTAAGGTTTCCCAAAATATTCCATGGTCCCTAATTCTTGGGAAAATGAACATATTATATTATACAGCAAAAGGAGCTTTGCAGATATAAATATGGTTACTGATTATTTTGTATTATTTTAGGGAGACTCCTACATTTTATGGGTAGATTCAGTGTAATCACATGAACCCTTGTCAGAAGAAGTCAGAAGAGGAGGGCAGGAGAGGAAGTTAGAGTGGTCCAATAAAAGCTTTTAAACTGAGTTGAAACATAGGAACTATTTGAACTGTTGCTGGGATTGAAGGAGGAGGGCATAAACCAAAGTACAGCAAGGTACCCTTGAAAACTGGGAATGAACCCTGGATGATAGGCAGCAAGAAAAAAGATCAAAAGTATCAATCACTTGAATTGACCCAGAGGCAGATTCTACCCAGAGACTTCAAGTGAGGGTCTAAGACCTTTAGCGTCTTGATGAGGTCTGGACCAGAGCATCCATTGGTGCTTCCCCTGAAATTCACATATATTACTATGATACGATACATGAGTGTTGTTTTAATTTGCTATGTTTGTGATGACTTGTCAGAGAATAGACAGAGAAGACTATTCATGTGCAGAGGTTGGAAGGATGGTCCCATATGTCCCAGGATGCTTCTTTCAAATGAATTGGCTTAAGGAAATAGAGGTTGGGGTCCTTAGATATTTATTGAGCAATGTGTTATTGTTAGAAGACAATTTTGAGTAACAGCTTGTGTATTTACTCACATTGCTTGCCAGGTAGCTGCATGCCACATGCTGAAATGCTAGTCTTTAAGAGAGAAGGAATTAAACAAAACTGAGCTATTTCACACAGAAAAAAATTACATGAAACCATGGAACTATCAGATGCTATTTTTAAACAATGGTGTATATAGTGGGCTTTAGCCAAAATCTGAGTTAGGGTTATTTTTCTGACAGGAAAGTTTCTCCTGAAGACTATTGATACCCATAATGTTCAGAGGGCTTGAACAATGAAGAATCACTTTGAATAAGACACAGTTGGAGAATATGTTTGTAAACTTCCTAATAAATCCATGACAACTTCAGTAGTTTTAGAAACACAGTAGAGTTATGCTGTTGACTTTTACTTAAATGGTATAGTTCACTCAAGTACTTTGTAGTACTTGAGTAAGAGCACTGAACATAGTAGACTTAAAACTTTTATCTTCAGGTCTTAAAAATATAATTTGAACGTAGATTGTGGCCCATGCTCAAATTTAAATCAAAACGTGTTGAAATTCAGTATTATTTTAAAATTTTAAATCTGAAATGTTTACATACTTAGCTTAAACTGGCTTATTTTGATTGAGAATTTTGCATTCCCCAAGGGTAATATAACTTAGCTTAAAACTATTTTTATGTTGACTTGGAACTGCAGACTTTTCTTTTACTAAAAGTAAGAGGCATTAAATAGGTATCAAAAATCCTTACAAAGTCCTAAGAAAGAGTTCTAAGTTACAGTTTGGCTTTACTGAAATTTGGAAATGATTCATGAAGTCTTGGCTACATTATGGATTTACCTGCGTAAACATGTATAACCCTCATTTTACTGTTGCTGATTGCTTTTGCCAAAAATTACAAAATAAAAACTGTTTATATAAGATCGATAGCTATATATGGACTAAGGAGCTTTATAAAATATACTCTCAAGTGAGAGATTTAGGATTAGAGGAGTGGTGGAGGGTTGACTGGATCAAAATAGAAATGCTATAAGAAAAATAAGGAAAGTATGGGGGATTTGGAAAGTAGGGAAGCACTCTGATAGGATGGTAAAGTTGGGAAACTTGAAAGGTAATACTGGGGTTGGTTAGACTGTCTGTTAGGGTTTAAGGTGGGAAACAGGAATCACCTGAGGTAGTTGAAGAAATTAGGAATTTTATACAGGGAATCTGAAGCTTACAATTTTTAAAGAAGGGACAGAGTAGCAGATTCTATGCTGAGCCTCCAGTAATGTCTTCAGAACAGTAGACAAAGGATATAAAGGGGAGCCACCACCCCTGAGGGTATATAGAAGCCATGTCAAAGTCTAGACTGCCATCAAAACAATTACTAAAGTGTTATTTTGCATTTTAAGTGTTCTTCTCATGTTTCATTTTTAATTTTTAAAATTAATTTTTTATTAGTACATGTTTGAAGTACATTATGGTCAAATTCATTATAGGGAGTTAGTACTTCTATAGAATGTGTCTTAATTCTTTTTATTTCCCCTTTCTCCCACTCTTTGTTTTCCTTTCTTTGTCTACTTCCCATTTGTAAAAGATCTATCTCCCTGTTTGCATTTGCATATGAACACCTAGGAAACCAAAGCAGACACTTGTAAAGTACAAGATTGAGTTGTTGCTGCTATCACTATAACTGCCTTTTAGTATCCGCTACTCAGAAACATAATTGTTTCTAGAAAGATGTTTGCTGGTAGAGACAACCAAGAGTTGATTGAAAGATGACCTTTGATTGATGTCTGCCCTTCAAATTATACTGAAAGCTATAGTTCAAATGCAGTGTTAGCTACAAGGGAGTAAGTGTAATATTTTTAGCTTTCCAGTTTCTCCAGCAACAAGATAAATTGAGTAAGCCTTTGTGTACCACCGTTAGGAGGTGGGGCCTGTTTGGAAGAGTCCAGTCACTGGGAGAATACACTGGAAGGGTGTATCTCCTATCTGATTTTTCTCTTTGCTCTTTGCTTCCTGGCCTCCATGTGTGAACAGCTTTCCTCCACTGTGGGCTCTTCTACCATGTCATTTCTGTGTTTAAGCCTGCCAACCATGGATGGAACCGAATAACCCTCTCCTTTTTTAAAGTTGTGCATGTCCAGACTTATGTCCCAGTGATGAGAAAACGACTAAAGACAGATATTAGTACCAAAGAAATAAGGTCATTGCTGTGATACTTACTACCTCACTGTGTAGCTCAGAATCCCTTGGAACTAGTTCTGGAGGAATTTGGAAAGATTTGGAGATATCAGGTAGAAAATCCCTAGAATACTGTATGCAAAGCTTGATGGAAGATTCTAGTCAGTGCTTAGAAGAGTAGATTATGATTTGTGTCTAGATGTCCCCCCAAACCCTCATGTTGTCATTGGGGTGGCGGTTGGCTTTTCAGAGGTGGCTGCAGCTAGAGTTTGTGATTGATTCTTGGTCCAATGATGGAACTGTGGGTGTGAGTCCTACACTCACCCTAGGGCAGATAGCCTGCATACAATATAAGGGACAGAAAAAGGGTCTTCTCTGCCCTTTTGCTGTTGTTGTTTTTGACATCTTCTGCCAAAGAAATCTTGGTTGCTGAAAAGATTAGTTTTAGCAAGAAGCCGAGTATTTTGAATCAGAACACTTAAAGATGATTTGAGGGTATCTTAGGAATCAACAAGATCTCACTCTTTTCAGGCTCAAAGTGCAGAGTGAAAAATCTTTGCTTTGAGAAGAAAGTCCCAGGGCATCCTGGGTCACTTAAGGCATTGAGTCTCTGGGACTTGTTTCATAGTGTTCAGCCATCCATGTACTCAGAGACTCTACAGCCCCAATCCGAGAGGAATTGGTTACTGCTTGACCTGGAGGCTGACCCTGGCATCATCCATGTGGTGCTGGCTTTTGACACACGCAGAATGCAAAGATTGTGGGGCTGCTAGGGTTCCATTCAGACGTCAGAAGAATTTCTGAAAAGCCAAGCAGTCTGCTCTTGACAGGGACGTGCATGAAACTTTGTGATGAAGAGAGATACTCATCCTTTGGGAGAATTGTGAAAATTAAATGGTTATTCTTTTTTGTTTTGGCTGATAAGGGACTAATTTCTTATATTCTTGGAGAAACTTTTTCTTTATTTCACTTTGCTTGACTGAGCACTATTTTCTAGTAATGGCACTGGCACAGTCACCCGAAGACTGTCACTGCATAAATTTTTAAGAGAAAGGCCCCTGCCCAACATCCTTTTATATGTTGTTGCTGTTTCCATGACTGCTGAAAAAATAAGATTGTCATTCAGCTTTTGGTAATAGAGAACTGACTACAGTGATTTAAACACATAAAGATTTGTTTTTCATGTAAACCGTTTCAGAAGTAGACACTGTAGTACTAGGGAAACAATTTCATGAAGTTTGCAAGGGAGCAAGGGTCTTCTTCTTTAAAGTAAATCTGTGATCCAGATGGCTGTTGCTCTCTGGCCATCATATCCACGCATCTAAGAAGCAGGATGGAAGAGTGAAGCTGTCCCTGTCCCCTGTCCAAACCTTCCCAATAATTTCTGCTTACCTATTTTTGGTCAAATTTCTGTATACAATTAAACCTACCTATTAAAGAGCCTGGGAAATGTAATCTTTAATCTTCTACTACTTGTCTTGGTTACTTTTCTCTGGTTGCTGTGACAAAATACCTGACACTCAAAGTTAGAGGAGGAAAGGTTTATTTAGTTCACAGTTTATAGAGGTTTCAGTCCATAATCAGCTGGTTCGGAGGCAGGGTGGCATTGTGAGGGGCAACAGTTCAAGGTGGCAGGAGACAGCAAAAGCAATAAGAGATAAAAGAGAAAAGAAGCCTCTTTTCTTTCTTTATATTTTAAGCAGGCTACCAGGCTACCATCCCCTAGGGCAAGTGTAGTACTCAGACCACCTCCATGCTTTCCTCTTGCCCAGAATGAGGATGTTTACAAAATGAGGACCCTGGGTACCTACTGAGTTACTTAGTTAACCTTCTAAACTTCTCAAGTTGACAAAAGGTATCAACCATTACAGTACTTCTGAATAAAACCAGGAAAAAACAAAGAGCAAGATATTGGTTAGATAATTAACAGTCTCTGCCACAGAAGGATCCCAAAGTTCAGTAGTTTTTTAAAAATTTTATGTTAAAGAGGATAAAACAGAATAAAATCAATCAAAACAAACCAGAATAATGGATATAGGACTTTAAAACATTATGAAATCAATGATAGTTAACATAATGCCTTTTGATGTCTTTAAAATAGTTGCAGATAACTTTGGACATAGTAAAAATCAAACAACAGAATAGAAACAATAAAGACAAAACAATGAATGCAATAAAAGACTTCAAAACAAGGAATGACAAATAGAAAATTGCTACCGTAATATATCTTGCTATCTTTCAAGTAGCTGCTCCTGTCATTGGATTTGACATAATCAAACAAAACAAAAGAAAATAAAACCCTACCCCCAAAAACAATGAAAACAATATAGGACTACAAAACAAGACAATAGGGAATCAACAATGGCTACAGGCCTTAGAAGGGAATTCCCCTTAGAGGCCACACTGTACCACTATCCTCTGAACCTATGATCAGACCACTGGCCCTAGACCTACAAGGTCAGTGAAACATCAAAGCCCCACAGGCATCCAACTGCACCTTGATAGCTATCATCACAGCCTGTGTTTCACTGGATCAGCCTGTTGCTTATGGAGAGGAAGGGAATTGGTACTTCTTGTTGGTCAACCTGCATTCTAGAAGGGGCTGGGGTCTGGCTGTTCCAGTTCAGTGTGGCCTGCGCATGGCACCGATCCCCAGATTGGGCTTGCTTGCTGATGTGGCCTTGTTCTCTCTACCTCACGTCTGCAAATGGTGCTGACTCACAGGGAGAGACTGGGGTCTGGTTGTTCCAATCTGGTGGTGGCCCATGCATGGCACTAGTCCCCAGAGTGGGCTTGCTTGCTGTTGTGGCCTTGTTCTCTCTACTACTGGTCTGAAAATGGCCAAGATCAGTAGTCTTTAAGGTTAGACACTGATGAATCAGTTACTGAGAAATATACAGATAATAAAATTTGTAACCCTTGAACAAAATACAGTATTTTTTTTTTTTACATTTGATTATTCCTTTTATCTGAAAATTTTGTTAACTTAGGTTAATAATTCAGGCTCTTTGGATCCATATGCATAGGTGGATCTAGTGAGCTTTTTGAAATACTTGGAAATGTTTTTGGAATTTTTATGTTTATGGCAACATGTACCTTTTTTAAGGAGAGGATCCATAATGATTCTCAGGCTCTCAAAAGCGTCTGTGACCTCTAGTAGGGTAAGAACTACTGGACATAAATCTAAAATTAAAGCAAGTATGTAAGCCTTTCTCTTTTAGATTGTTTTGTACTATCTTACTTTTTCATATGACATGATTCAGTCGCAGAGAAAATGAGATGCATCATGACTGTGGCATATAATTATAGTCTTCTGTCCTTCAGTGTAAAATTCTTTCCATCAATACTCCATTTAATTAATATCTACTTAAGCTCTAAGAAACAGTCAAAATATCATCTCCTTCAAGAAAGTCTTCTAGAGTTATTTAGACAGAATTGTCTCCTTGAAGGGAATTTAGAGCAGCACTGTTACTTAAATTAACATCGGAGATAAGACTGCAACCAGAAAAAGGCAGATGGAGGAGACACAAAGTTACATGTGGAGTAGATGAAAATGAAGTAAGGTTAGTGACTTACTTTTCTTATTGCTAGGGCAACACACCCAATACCCACAATTAAGAGAGGAAAGGTTTATTTCAGCTCACAGTTTGTAGAAGTGTCAGTCTATAGGCGCCTAGATTCAAAGCAGGGCAGCATGGAGGCATCACAGAGGAGAAGAGTTTATGGCATGGCAGGCAGAAGGCAGCAAGCAGCAAGTAGGAAGCAGCAGCAGCAGCAGCAATTCTGCCTTTCCTCTCTCCCTTTAGATTCCATCCAGGCTATGACTATTGATTGTTGTCACCTACAAGCAGGTTGGGTTCCAATATCCACACACAGAATAGTTCTAAATCCAATCAATGGATTAATTCAGCACTACACACCCTTAATCCCAGGATCACATGCCCTAGATCCATCCAGCTCTGAAAATCCCCACCTATGAGGGCCTGAGGCTTTAGGGGAGCATCCAGAGGTAAGCCATAACAGTTGGGAAGCTGAATAAAGTTTACCTGTGGGAGTAGGAGACTCTGACTTTCCGGCAGCACGAGATTGTGTGTAACTTATTTAACTGGAACATACGGACTTCAATGTATTTCCCACTGGTGATGTTAGAAATGAGCCCCCAGACTCAAATTGTAGGTGTTAGAAACAATGCACTCAGACAACAAGCGAGAGACTTTGACAAGGCAAAGTTTAAAGTTTACTTCTGCAGAAGGGCTTGAAGATGTGCTTAGTGGTGGGGAAGCAAGGATTTTTAAACCCTCATGCATGGGAAATAGTTATCCTTTAAATTCATTGACTATATTCAAAAGCTTACAGTCTATTGCAGTTGGTTAGTTGAAATGGATAGAGGGGAGGCTCTGAAGGGTTGCTGAGAGTGGGGGGACCAAAAGGTGGGGGAAACAGACTCCTTAGCTATTGATAAGTTATCTAGGTCTGTAGCTTTGTTTAAACCAAGCAGCGAGTGTTTCCCATAATTTCAGTGTTTGGGAGGGGCTGTCTAGGGAGGATTAGAGTCTAAAATAGAGGCATTCCTGTTTATATCCTTTGCCAGGAAACATAGGACTGCAGTTTCTCACAGGAATTCATGATCCATTCTACACAATAATAATATTTTATGAATAAGCATGATTAAATTTTATTAAGTAAAACAATGTTCAAGATTCTCTTTTGCACACCACAGAAGACAAAGATAATGAAGCGTAATACATTATTAAGGAGCTTAGAGTGGAATTCAGGAGTGAGATAGGAGATTAGGGTATGGTAGAGTTGACTGGGGAAGTAGGAATGACCTGTTAATCACAAGATTCTGGACATATGCACAGAACAGTTCCTATAGCCCTGCACATAGATGTCTCATGAGAACTCCAGCAGGCTTTTATTTTATTTTTGTCTTTTTGAGACAGAGTTTCACTATGCAGTTCAGGTTGGTCTGAAACTCATTATGTACCCCAGGCTGGCCTTGAACTAACATCAATCCTCCTGCCTCAGCCTCCCAAGTGTTAGGATTACAGGTGTGTGTCACCATGCCCAGCTTTTGAGCAGGTTTTTAATAGGATAGCCTAGACCTGATATCAGGTTGAGATGTGAGATCCTACTCCTGCCTCTCAGGACCCATATGTAGAAGTTCTCACAGCTTTCCCCAAGATTTAAATAGCATAAAAGGACAGATAGTATCCTGGGATGCAAATCATGAAAATTATCATGGAGGAAGTGACAGATAGGCTTTCAAATTATAGGGCTATTGTGTTATTCAGTTTGTGTAAATTATCTTAGATGAGTGAAAACATAGAATAAAGACTGGGAAAGCTAATCAGGTTGTATTTCGGAGCTTGAAAAGTGAAACTAAGGAGTTTATCTGGGAACTCATATATACATATGATTTATAAATAATTTGATATGTAGTTCAAGCTGGCCTTGAACTCGCTGTGTAGCCCAGACTGGCCTTGAACCTGCAGTAGTTCTCCTGTGTGTGGGCATGCACCACCATGCTCAGCCTGGGAAATAACTTTTTTTAAAAAACACATTGTAGTGGACATTTGTCTTTCATTTTGCCTGTCCTGTATACAACTTTTTCTCTGTGGGGCTTCTCCTTCTGAAGCTTTGTGAAGGGCAAAGATCTGCAGCTACATATTTGCCTCCCTCCTCCTTCACAGAGAAGGCTCAGCTCTGTGGCTGAGGCTGTATCTTCTGACACCAGATCTAGACGTGGAAGCTGGAGTCACAGAAAGGTAGAGGCAGAAGCTCTCTTTCACCTGGCAGGAGCAGTAACACCGGCTGCAGCGTTAAGCTCTCAATACCATAATGGAAGTGAGGGAAGCACAGACTTGCTCCTGGTGCAGAAGCTGGCCCTGGTGTGCAGAGTGGCATCCAGGACTCTGGTGGCAGTTATGTCCTGCTTTGTTCATTCTGCAGAAGGTGAGAATTGTCAACAGCAGCTTCACTTCGAAGTCCCCTCAAAGATTCAGTCAGCTCACTTATATCTTTTAAAATTTGCTTTTTATAGGAAATTTTGAATTCACAGAAGTGGAGATCAGATTTGTTGAGTTTTGGCAAGAATTCTTCATAGTTGGTACTTTTGTGATGGTCAACTGTTTCTCTCTTTGTGTTTCCTTGATTGACCAAGTGGATTTTGGTAAATCAAAGTTCCAATCGGTTTTTTTTTCTGGTAGCGAAATAAAGTTATTCAAGGACAGAAGATTTATGGGAATGGCAGCCTGCCTGCGAGCCAGCTCCGCCCATGTCTGGATTTATAACTGGTAGCTTTTCCTTGGTTATAAATGATTCCTCCTGCAAAGATCAGGGTGAAACAGCCATTTTAAAAGTTCATATTGACAAACAACAAGCTATTGAATATGTCTATATTTGTCAGTGTCAAGCATTTGAAATAGACGTTTTGAATTGCATTTCTCTAGGACAAGTTTTATTGTGGAAATAGAATGAGGACATAATTGTGTTAATTAGCTGTTCTGAGATCACAAAAAATATGAAAAGAACTACAAATTTGTCCACTTTGGGGTGTGTCCTACATTCAAGCTCCCTTGAAGATTCAGTCAACTCATTCATATCTTACTGTTATTTGGAGGACATGGATTTTCTTTGGAAGAGTCATATTAAAAATATAAATATTTGAGGCTGGGTATACTGGTGTGTGCCTGTAATCTCAGCACTCAGGAGGCTGAGGCAGGAGGATTGTTGCGAGTTCAAGGCCACCCTGGGCTACATAGTGACTCCAAGTTCAGCCTGAACTACATGGTGAGACTGTCACAAAACAAAACGAAACAAAACAATGTCTTTCTCATTAGTGTATGATATATGCTTGTACCTATAGCTCACATAAATGCTAAACTTTTGCTTTCCTAGTTTCTCTTGCAGTAGGGCTCAGCTCTGCACTGTAGGCTCTGCTCAGTAATCTACATGATTATATCACTCAGAGACAATTACTTTTTAATTAATATTTTCATTGAATTTCTAGTCTCATTTTTCTATGTATGTTTCTTGCCATAATTAAGACTCTTCCACATGTAAAACACTTGAAAAAATATTTAACATGGGGTAAGGGTTCAAAGATGGTAGTTAGCTACTATTATTGTCACATTCTATTTCTTTCTTTCTTTATTTATTTACTTTTTTGGTACCAGGATCAAACTCACAACCTCGTGCTTGCCAAGAAGGCACTTATGCCACTGAACTAAATCCCCAGTCCCTGTCACATTCTATTTAAAATCATTTCCTTAATGTTTTTTGATACTATTCCTTCGTTTATAACTAATGCTAAATTGTTTTATGTATGTAGCTATCCATTATCTGGATGTGTTTTATTTAACCTTTCTTTATTTTTGCATATTTAAAAAAATCACATTTTCCCCCTTGTAAATCACATCATAACAGTTTATTTCTATAATTCAGCTTCCTAACAGAATTTTTCTTCTGGGTAGAGGCATTTGACACAGGGTCTTGCTATGTAGTTCAGGCTCACCTGGAACTCTTGGTGATCCTCCTGCGTCAGCCTCCTGTCAGTTGGAATTGCAAGCGTGGCCATGTTCTATGTGCAAGGCAGTGGCTTAGTGAAAAATTATTGTTTGGTAGCCCGGCCTCCTGTAGTGCACTCTAGTGGTAGAAACTAGCCAATACAATTTTCTTTAACTAAAGAAATTATATTTACTTAGAAGCATTCAGAATGTCAAAAAACAAAACAGATGCAACTTTTTTTTTTGCAATTACATAGTTGTATACAGTTAACAGAACAATGATATTTTGTAGAAGTTGCATCAGAGACAACTGAAGATGAAAAACCACCGTCCCCATATATAAAACTAATTTATGCTGTGCACCAACAAGAACCTGCTTTCAATTTCCATACACAGCTCACTCCTTTTGAAGAAAAAAATTTAAATGTAAGGCCGTGTAAGAATTTTTATTTTCTGGTACGGGGGATTGAGCTCATAAGCTCGCACATGCCAGGCAGGAGCGCTGCTGAGTTAAATCCCTGGCCCAAGATTTGTTTTTAAACTGTACGGTGTCTTTTTTTTGTACACTTAACACACTGCCGAATGTGTCTTTAGATAGCCTTGTCCTGGTGGTGTTTTCAGCAGCCACTAACCTTGTCTGGTAGAGTACGGGGGGCTGTAAGTCGGCATGGAAATTTAAAGCAGGTTCTTTTTGGTGCACAACCAATGCAGTATTTTGAGCGACGCAGAAGGATGACCTTCAATCCAAACACTAAAACTACTATATTTAATTGATAAAGTCTGTTTATTTTCCATTTATGTGCAGTATATTTCAATGATTTTTTAATCTGAGTGTTTTTTTTTTTTTTGAGACAGGGTCTCACTATGTGGTTCAGACTGGCCTTGAACATTAAAGATGATTTCCTAACCTTAGTAAATAAAAGGTGAGAAATTAGAAGGTAGTTTGAGGAAAGCTACCAGACCCACGCTTTGAAGCTGGAACTTGAGTAGGGCTTGCTGGGTGCAGGTGAGATCTGTAATCCCCAGGAAAGAATCATAGTACTGTAGTGAGTACTACAGAAGGAACTTTCTCTGCTTTGGTTTCCCCAGGTTTTACCTTATTTCTTTTTTGACTCCTTTTTAAAAAGCAGTTTGTTTAATTAGTTACTCTAAATTTAATGGCATCTTTTGAAGAACAAATTAGTTTTGTAAACGAACAATTTATTCCCTGGCCACTGAGCCATTAACTAAACCCAATTGATTAACACGGTTATTTGGTTTTGTTCAGTGTTACTTCAAAAATTAAATTTGCAACCCATTTGATTTACTATTCTCAGGACTTTTCATAGGAAATAATCTACTACCTTTAAGTTTCTTGGTGTATGAAAAAGCCAGTTAGCATTGTTCATATGTCTTCTCTCATCATACGGGGACTTACTAAATCAACAGTTTGCCTTGTCATTTTCAGCTATGAAAAAACAGAGATCTTCTTATTGCCTTTAAGGCAAAACATCTAGGTTTGCTTTCAGTAGTGTGACAGTCACTCGAAAGGGAAGTCCTTAACCCATGAACAAAGGACTCTTGATAAAATATAGTCAAGTTTTCTCAGAATACTGAGTAGAAAATGACACCAAGACTAGTAAACCCTAACACCTATTCATTGTGCAAGGTATTATTACCTTGCATAAGTTTGTCTGTCTCTAAATTGTGATCTTTTCATTTTCATTACCATTCCTATTTTTTTTGTAGGCATTATGGGAGAGTTAAGATATTTTTAAAAGTCTTAGTTTATTATTTCATTCTGTATTGTAGTTTTGAAAACATAATTGTTTAATTAAGTTAATCTGAGATCAAGTAATGTACAATTTGATTGCTAAAAATTATTTCCAGTGCGAACTATTTTAGGTACCCAAAATGATTATAAATGGAATTTCAAATACGGTCAACTCTTTGCATCTATGGGTTTCACATCTAGATTACCCAACTATAGGTCAAAAATATTTGAGCCAATGTGGGGGCACATGTCTTATCCTTGCATTCGGGAGGCTGAGGCAGGGGAATCACTGTGAATTTGTGGCTATCCTGAACTATGTAGTCAGTTTAAGACCTACCTGAACTACATAGCAATACCCTAATTCAAAAAACTACAAATAAACAAAAATTGAAAAAATAATTGTATCCAAATGGGACATTTACAGACTTTTTCTTGTCATTATTCTCTAAACAGTGCAGTATAGCAACTATTTATATAGCATTTATATTGTTTTAGGTGTTGTAACTAGAGATGTTTTAAAGTACACAAGTAGATGTGCATAGCCTATCTGATTTTATGTCCAGGATTTGAAGGTTGAGGGACTTCGATACTAAGGGATCCTGGGACCAATCCCCAGCTGATATCCAGAGACAACTGCACAAGTTTTATTGCAACCATATGTCACTTTCTATCCTCCATATTTAATTTCTCATTTATAATTCTGTACCTTATACAGCTAATATGGCATATACCATACTGCATTTTAAATTATCATCTAGGTTCATTGCTGAATTTGAGATTCCTTAAGGACAGAGGATGTACCTCATTCATACTTAGAAAATAGAATGGAGAACAAATAAGAACAGGCTCAGAAACCAGCTGGCTGAGTTCAAATCCAAGTTCAACCAATTGCTATCTCTGCAGCCTCAGTCTTTCACTAATTTAGTTTTCTCAGCTATAAAATACAGACATGTATATTAGCATATCATTGCTTTAACTTTAATTGGATGAATATATACAGTTGATCACTTCAAATTTTATAGGCCTAAAAACAATTTTTTAGTGGATTTTCAAGATAGAAACAAAGTTTGGTATGAAAATAAATATATTAAATGAGGAAAGAATGACAAATTACAAAAAAATACAGAAAATTATCAAAATACCTTGTAAAAATTATTAGCCTTTCTTTATGCTATGTAACAGTTAATCATTCATTGCAACAGGTAGATACCAGGCTTCCATGAACACCCACCAAATCCATGTGGCTGAACTTCTGCATAATTTTCTTTGCTCACTGCTCAGTTTTCTAACCAAACCCGGAGGCTTCTGTGGAGTCCCAATTTAGTTGGCTAGATAAATATTTGCTACTAATAAAATGTCATAGGAAAATTTACTCATGATACTTATTACAGAATATTAATGCAGATGTGATAGGTGTAGGGAGCACTACAATGCAGTCTTGCAGTGGGAGGATGACATAGAAGTCAGTTCCAATTACACCAAGGAAATGTGAGAATTTATAGTCAAGGAGAAAGGTGGGGATCAATGGGTAGAAAATTACTAAGCAGAAGGATCAAGCGTAGGGGGATTCTGGCTAAACTGACCTAAAATCATTTTGCTGAAGGCAGACCAAGGTGGCCATGTGGGGGGCTGTGAAAGGGGAATCTGATCAGATATTGAGGGTGATCAGACACCGGTGAGGGGTTCTGGTTTAATCACATTAGTAGGTTTTTGTTTTAAAATTAGAAATGAATTTAACAAGGAAAGACATAGGAGGCCCAGGTCTGGTCTACTCTAACATAGAATCAGAAGAGCCTGTTCCAGGTTTGGTCAAGGAAAGAATCTGTCATAACTGCCCCAAAACTTAGTGGTTTGAAAATAACAATTTTTAACATTTATTTTTTACAAAAGTTGGTTATTTTTTCCCTCCCCTCAGCTACACAAAACTGGAAGAAACAATTCAAAACAAAGCTCATAGAAAGAATTCCAAACAACATGGAAATGCAAAAGAACTAGACAAAAACTGGGCAGGCAGAAATATGGGCTGATAGTTTATGAAGAAATTACAGACAATAAGGCAATTAGAAGGCTTAGAAGCAGAAACCATGTATTTAGCTTTGTAGGACTAGATTTAAAAATATTACTGCTATAAATGCTCCATACTTGAACTTCCACTTCAGAAAACTGTCCCCACTTGTAGAGGTCTTGGTGCAGCAGTCTGCAGTTTCTGAAAAATGAAGTGTGTGATACACAAAGGAACACTAAATTTGTTTCTCAGTATTGCATTAAAATTTGTGTAAGTTTTTTTTTAACTCTTCTTTCTTTTTTTTTTTTTGGTGGGATTTTTTTTTTTTTAAATACACACTGTGCCAACTTCTTTTCTCCAAGAGAATCAAACTATTCCAGTTGAAAACAGACCCTGAGCTCTCCTTTGTCATTCCAGGGATAGTAAAAATTAAGTTAATCATCTATTATCTGCCTTAAATATAGTCAGAAGTTGGTTTATCCTTCAGTTAATGTTTCTGATTGTTAGAAATTCATCAGTTATGCATGATAAAGAAGTTAAATGAGGTTGTAATTGTAGTAAAAACTTCAAATTAGGCCACTGTGAACCAATCTACTTAGACCAATAATTGGCCATGTCCTATCACCTAAGTAGCAAGACTTGTAAAATCATAAGAGCTCAACAGGTAAAGTAATACTCAGATCATGAAGCTAACATGCTAGTCTGAAAAACAAGCATAGGCTCAGATCACTTTACTCTACCTTATACTACCACCAGCCATCTGTGAATTTGAGTCTTTTTCATGGTTATAAAAAATGAGACAGTACTAGTATTTGAAAAAGTTTTTGACAGAAATTGGTCAGTTAAACTTCAGCTTAATTAAAAGTTGTATAGGAACTGTGAAACAATCAGACCAAACATTCTTTCTGAGACTTATTTTTCCTCTTCTATTCTAGCAACAGAACTCATTTAAATCTTAGTACACTTGAATAGTATATAAAATATATATATATATATATATATATATATATATATATATATATATATACAGCACCTCCCAAGAATCAGCCATGCTGGGACTGGGAGGAGCTCACCAAGAAATGGCCAGCCTTTCTGGTAAGCCAAGCAAGCCATGCGGTGCCCAGGAAGACAGAAATCAGACAACACCTCCTGTGAGCCCTACTGGAGTGCTGGCTGAGTATCAAGAACTCCCTCCATCTCCCCTTGTAAGCAACTAGTTGATTTGAAGGACAGGCTGAGTAGATTGGAACTGAAGTACAAAAGGCAACTGAATGCTCATATTGTTTGGTTGACTTTGCAGGCCTGGGGCTGGCAGTCTGCACATCTGTTGGGAGGATGACAGTGTGCGGTATAGTAAATGTGGGGGAGTTCCTTCTATCTTATTTTTGAGGCTCAATATTATTTTCACTGTTTTGTTCCGATTGTTTTGCTTTATTCAATGTTCTGTTTTGATTGGTTTTATTCTATTTTGTTTTGTTTTAATTCTACTGTATCTGATGGAATGGAAAATTATTGTGACGATAACAAGAAATACTATGGTGATCACTGTTGTTTTCCTATTATCTTGCTTTGAAATTCTGTACCAATTTCACTTCTTTGTTTTGATTGGCTTTATTCTGTTTTGTTGGGTTTTATTATCTTCAGAACAAAAAAATGTAAAAATACGAAATTTTAAGAAGGAAGATCCAAGTTAGAGCTTCTCTGTGTTAGAAAGGTCGCAGTTAAATTAAGTCCTACTGCTATTACTTCATATTGTTATCCATATTTAAAATAGGTAATTACATCAAACTAGTTGGATGTCTCTACCAATTATACCCCGCTGCTCTTAGAGGAGTTCATAGTTGCCTTGTCTCATTGAGTATCTCAGTGACTACCACAAAGTTCTAGAATGTTACAATTACTTTGTTGCAATGGAAAAAAGGTTGATACTGTAATTGTATTTTGTATTTTCTCCTGCTGAAATGAAAAGATCACAAAGGTAAGAACACCTTCCTACACTGTAATCTTTGTACCCATTTCTGTGTACAAAACCTTCTCAGCTTCCTTAAATATTGATGGTACTTCTTTAAATACATATTCTAGTGAGGCATGGTGGTACGCACCTATAATCCCAGAACCTGGGAAGCTGATGCAGGAGAATTTCCAGGAGTTCAAGGCCAGTCTGGGTTACACAATGAGTTCAAGGCCAGCCTGATTCTGTGAGTTCAAGGCTAGCAAGATTCTGTCTCTAAAAAACAAAAATTAAAAAAATAATAAAAAAGTTTTCAATATGTGATGGTAGTGATACCCTAAGGCCTGCTACTCATCTATTATTTACTGAAAACAATGAGGATAGTGTCTACAAAGGCACATCAAAATTCCAACCAAGGCTGGGGATTTAGCTCAGTGGCATAAGTACCTGCCTAGCAAGCATGAGGTCATGAGTTCGATCCCCAGTACAAAAAAAAAAAAAAAAAAAAAAAATTCCAACTAAGGTCCCACGGCCCATCTAGGATTTTCATACACTTTCAGTTAGTGGTACATCAGCATTGTCATCATACTGGTAAAGGGAATTTTTCCTGCTGGTTTCGAAGACACTTTCTGCAGTAGTCAATTGAAGTAGCTCAAATAAATAAATAAATGGAGGTCTTTTCTCCCCTGGGGAAGGACAAGTTTAAAGTGTGAATTTATGGACTGATATCATGGGAAGTCCTTCTCACAAGTCCATTCACTGAGCTCAGTATCATAGGTGATTTCCACAGGTTCCAGGTCTGCAGATCTTGTATACTAAGCCCTAGATTCTAGGTATAGTCATGGAGATTTAAAAAACCCAGTAGTCTTTTTGAGACTCATGGAAGAGGAAAAGATCTCCCTGTAAAACGTAGATCCTCTCATTGTACTCCACAGCATTATGAAATTCCATTGCCACAGCATTGTGCAAACAACTTTTCAGCAATTTTCAATGCTGTTGTAGAAATCCACAGAGTTTAGGGAGTTTGTCCTATCACCATTAGAAACATGATCTCTAATTGCATCCATTTTATTACAACTAAACCCTGGTTTGTAACCTATTTTGGTCCAAAGCAAGGATGGTTTGGACAGCCATCTATTGGTCCAAAGGCTCATACATTAAAAAATCATTTTCTGCTTTACGGTCTATGGAGATCTCACTGCTGCTTAGCCCCGTCCCCCTGTAATATAAATGTCATTATTCTGGTGATACAAGAGTTTCAACTTGGGTCACTTAGCAGCTTGCATAGTTTAAATACCCTTCCTGTGACTTTATCTGGACAAAGCACTGTATGCTTCCTTCCCTTTTGTGGGCAGCAACAATACATATGATCATTAGGATGCAGTCATTTTAAGCTCCTGTGTAGAGCCATTGGTGGTAGATTGTCCCTTTCCTGCACAGCTTTTGACAGCAGCCTGTCTAAACTCTATAAATATATCTTCCATCAGAGAAAAACAGATACATTTAGCAAAAATTTCTGGAAAGTATACTTCTCTCTCATTCTGTTCATGTTCAAGCCACTTACAATGCCTTCATAAGCATGCTCTTCTCAGTCTACATCTAAATCATCACTGGTATGCTTATCAGTTGGTCTTTCATCAGTGGGAGAAACTCTTGTTCTCTGGTGACACACACTTTAATAAATACATTCTTTTGATCCATCTCCAAGTTCCCGATGCCTATCATGGTTACCAAAGGTAAGGACCTCAATAGAATTTGTGGGTCAAAATGTCTGATCATATACTTAACACACTGATCTTGGATGAGATGAGTCTGCAAGATGCTACCTGCAGTGAATAACTCTTGAACATGTCAGAATAACTCTAGAGGTGTAGGCATAATTCAATACCAAATCCATCAATTTAGCTTCAACACTAACTATTCAAACTTTCTTTTTAGTACTTTCTTTAAGGCCACTAGAACATAGATATATGTAAACCAAACCAATAGGTCACATGACATAGTTGGCACATCCCAGAAAGTTTAAGGATACCTAAAGGAAGGGCTGATTGTAGCAAGAATGTTTCTATGACAGGAAAATGTATTACAATGATCCATTTCCACTAAAACATTTGTCATGTCTCTTTTATTATATAATTGTTTTAAGTAGCTTAAGAATACTCCCAATGTGGAAGGGTTCCATGGCCTTATGGCTATGTCTGAGATGGAATCCCATTTGGGGAAGACTTAATAAAACCTGTTGATGTGACTATTTCTGGAGGGCACCCTGGCTCTGACTATTTAAAGTGAAAATGTCATTTCCAGAAAAATTTTACTGTTCACAATTTTGTGGGTTGTAAAGTTAGGTCAGAGTTCACGGTGTGTGACTCATCTCCTCTCTGATGTTAGGTGGGTGACCTTTATCTGTTGGTTTCCCTGTTTTGACAGTCTTTTTTGTTCTGTCTGGTTTTTCAATTCTCGCCCAACAAATAACTTCTTGTCTACTTGCCCTTGATTTACCTCCTACCTCCATTTTATCTCTGAAGCCCATTTATTGCCATTCTCTTTCAAAAAGATGCTTAAATTACAGTATGACTCATCTTAGTAATGCGTTTAATTTGGTCAAAATCATTAACAGGATGTTGTTTACCTAGCAAAAATAAAGTGACAGAACCTCTTGATTGTAAGTATTAGACGCACTTGAGTGGACATTAAATTAAAATTTCACTTTGTTTTCCAGTGTCTTGTGCACTTTAAATATGACTACAGTATAATTACAGTGCACTGTCTTGTCCGTTTCTATTGGTTGGATGTGTGAGACAGCTTCTATCATGACCCTCAATAACTTCCACTTCTTGGTACTTATGTTCCTTTGTAATCCTCTTCCCTTGAGTACATGTTGACTAGTGACTTGCTCCTAGTAGGATAAGGAAACGGTGATGTTCTCTCACTTCTGAGATTAGAGCACAAAAATAATGTGGCTTCTATCTTGCTTCCCATATCTGGCTCTCACTTGCTTGCTCTGATTCAAGCAAGATGATATGTTTGGGCTGCCTTATGGAGAGGCCCAGGTACCAATGAACTGAGGGAAGCCTTCAGCAACGGCCCACGAGGGACTGAATCCTGCCAGTAGCCATGTGAGTGCAGATCCTTCTTTTTTTAGATGATGTCAGCCACAGCTGACACTTTGATTGTAACCCAGTTGACACCCTGAGCCCAAGACCCAAGCTAGCCTATATTAAAATTCTTAACCCAGCAAAACTATTAGCTACTAAATGTTTGTTGGTTTAAACTGCTATATTTTGGAATAATTTATTAAGAATCAACAAATAATATGTTGGCTAAATAGTAAATGAAGAGTTGAAAACTGTAAGACTAATAAAGTCATATGTAAGTAATTTAATGCTGAAATATTAAATGTAAATGAAAAACATGTTTCTTGAAATTGTTTTTATTGATTAATGCTACCACAGATTGATGTGGTGACCATCAAGAGTATGACTATACAGTGTGTAACTTAATAGCTTTCAAGTCATGAAGGAGTGTAGGTCAGGAAATCATACTTGAATGCATATTTCTTATGTTTTATATAGTTGCTTACCAATAATTCATATTTTCTAAGTCAAATAAAATATCCAAATTCACTCATAGTTTATATCTATGGAAATTTTGTCTGTGTCTATTAATAAAATACAGTAGTCAAAATACTAGCATTTGTCACCTTCTCTTATGAAAATAATAAATCACTGAACTTTTCTTTACAAAGTAATTTACAATTTTTAGCAGTAGTAATAGAATGTGAAGAGAATAACTCTGATGTATGGATATTGTTCACTTTCAGCAAATATTAGACACCAGATTTTTAAAATCCAATTTTATTCCATAGAGATTTAATTTTTTTCATGGTATAATTCCATGGTTATTAACTTTAGGCCTGTATCCACTCCATTGCCTTTCACAACTACTGATATTTTCATGAGTGAATAACATTTATTTTAAATCTGTAGTAATATAATCATGAATTATGCAATCCATTCAACTACTCAACCTTATTCATGCAACTTAAACAAAGACTGCTTATCATATTTAGTTGTCTAATCAGTATGATACAAGTAACTTAAAAGTTTGCGTTATTAAATAATTGATTTTATGAACTTGGAAGTAATAAGTGGGATACTACAGTCAATATGATAAGTCTTCCACCACTACACTGTTGACCATTTAAAGTATTCTAATGAGCAGGAAACAATCTAAAATGGGTTCATGGGAAAGAAATAAGAAGATGTTATAATCTCAATCAGCTAGAAGAGATTTCTACTAGGTGGCTTTGACAAGACGTGGATTGCATTCCATCAAGATTTTTGGGAAAATCTCACTTTGCTGGCTCTATAAAACAAATTGTGGAAGTACAGCTGCAGGGATCCAGTGACACCTGGACTCTCTCCCAGGTATTTTCAAATTGGTGCTGCAGTTGTCTATGGTGACTTTCTGGATGTGAGCCAAAAGATCTCAAATAATTTGCTTTCAGTTGACAGATGAGTTTTCCCAATAGGAATTTTTGGTTTTGGGCCACTTTCTAGAAATTAGGCCTTATACTCTATTTCAGTTGGAGGGATGAGAAAATAAGTAGCATATTTTTTGGCAGCATGTAGCTTTTGTGACATTGCTGAGCTCACGTCTCACACACATATTAGAGTAAAATAGAGCATTTTTTAAGGAGACACACCAACTTTTTGCCTTTCGTAGCACTGTATCTGGAAATTGAAATGTTTCAACCTAAATGAACTTCTTAAAAAGGCCACAGCTCATATGACTGACAAACTACAGGACTTCTCTGCTTATCTCCTAGAGACAGTGAAAGTCTCAGTGAGATGGTAAGTGTATCAGCCAGTGTTTTACTAGAGAAACAGACATCACACAAGATATACACATGTATAAAAAATGACAAGATTGGCTTATGATGGTCACTGAGAGCGTTGAATGCTGAAGAGTGCAGAGGGTGTCTGCACACTGAAGACTGAAGGATTCAGTTCAAGGCCTGGGGCTCACTGCAGTATCTTGTGCAAGTCCATATGAAGAGGACAATGGGTCTGTGATGAAAGGCTGAATCATCTACTTTGGAAGCTGAAGGCGAAGACTGAAGCTCCTCCGAAAAACTAAAGCAGATCTATCCTTCCTCATTTTCCCTTTATGCCATCCAGTGGTGAATTGCTGAGACAATTTAGTTAAGCTACTCTTAACTGAACTTAACTGACACAATCAATCAAACATTATGGCAAGATTCTGATACATGTCTAGAAAATGAAATTGTTCAGTGTTTTACTTTTGGAATCTTATGCTTCCTAAAAGTCCAGCAAGAGAAAGCATTTTGTGAAAATGATATGGAACTGTGAGTCAGATGAATGTAGTTCAAATACTAGGTTTGTCATTTACTAGGTACTTAACCTTCAGCAAGTTCCAAAATGTCTGTAGGTCCTAGTTTTCTAAATTGTAAAAGAGAAATAATTATATATACTCTATAGGATTGTTGTAAGGTTCAAATTCTCTATCTAGCACAGTACATGGTGTATACTAAGCATGCATACAAAGAATGTTAGCTGTTACACAGAGTGACTCACCTCATGCATTGCTGACCTGCAAAATCCACAACAATAATTGTTGACTAATGCTTTTTGAGTGCCTCCCAGAGTACAGCTTGCTTGCATTTCCATTCTCTTATTCAGGTGGTAGAAGAGAAAGGTTAGAGTAATTGAGAAATGTGGCAGAATTAAAATAAAAAAGTAGAAAATTCCATATTTTACCACAACAAAGCATTGCCTCTCAGAAATATATTTCTCTTCCAAATGCCTGTGGAATATTATTTTCAATAGTCATTTGGCACTTGTTACTGATTGTCTTCCATAGTAATTTCTTTTATGGACCTATGTTCTTTTTCCCTAGTGAGTTAGGCATGGGCAGTATGGTTTATGACTCTTTATAGCTCTTAGTGCCTGCCCTGAGAAAACACTCAATAAAATTGCATTAATATGTCAGTGGGGGTTCTTTGGTTGTAAACAACACAAATGGGTGATTCTGGCTGGTCTAAGCAAGAAGGGATTTATTGAAAGTCTGAGGAGCCGAGAACAGGTTTACCTGAAGCTGCTTTGGGGCTGGAAGCATAACCTTAAGCTTTTTATGGGAAATGTGTAGTCAGAACTCTGTTACATGTGGGGAAATCAACTGTTACTCATTTCTAATTTCTATGTCAGCTCAGTCAAGAATCATATTTCAGGAGAAGAGTTTTTGAATGGTGCATCCTATGGGTGTGGGTCTGTACCTAGTCTAGGACAAGATAAATGTCTGATTGTAGTCCTGTCAGACCATCACAAGTAAAAGTAGAATTCATTTCTCAACATAAGCACTGGGTGTTATTAGAAAGGAGAAATAGATTCTGGGAAACTACATTTCAACTTTTGAAAACAAAGTAGTAGGCCACTATGACTGATTAGCTGCACCATCTAAAAACTCCTAACATCATTTTAAATATCAAATGGATAATTCAGGTCTGTAAAACTTAATTTAAAAATATTCAAGGATATGTGGTCCTAAATCTTTAGTCTTCATTTTCTCCAGTTACTATACCATTCAAATGTGCTCAAGGGAAAACTAAAAGCAACATTACATTAACTGAGTGATGAAATTGCACTATTGTTTCAGATAATGGAGTCAATTTTGAATCTTAATTCCACTATTATATCACTCCTTTCTGTCAATAATTATACTGTATTTATTAAACAAATATATTTCAAGAGGTGAGTTAGGTGATTTACATTTGTTATTTTATATTATCTTTTTTAAAATTTTATTTTAAAGAGAGTAAACCAAAACATAACAAAATCGAACAAAGCAGATCAGAAGAAAACGATGCAAGTGACACAGAATTTCAAAGTAAGATAACAGGAGATCAACAGTGGCTACCATAATGTCTCTTGTTTTCTTCAAAATAGTCATACATATCTTCACACACAATGAATTAAAACAAAACAAAATAGTATAAAACTGATCAAAATAGAAGAATGAAAAATTAAAGTCCTTCAAAACCAGACATAGGAAAATCAACAATGACTATTATAATGTCTCTTGTTGTCTTCAAAATAGTTGTCCATACCTTTATATATATTGAAATTAAATAATACAAAATGGACTAAAACCAATCTAAACAAAGAATAAAAGCATTACTGGACTTCACAACATGGTGATAGGAAATCAGCAATGTCTACCATAATGTCTCTTTTTCTTCAAAGTAGCTGTTCCTATCATCATGCATAATACAATCAATCTTCAAAAACTTTTTAGGATAAGTTCTAGGCATGTATCAGCTTCTACATATATACTTATCCTTTCTGTATTAGGGGGAAAACAAAACAAAACAAATTACTAGAAAAACAAGAAACAAAGAAGTCAAATAAATAACAATAACAAAGAGCCCAAAACAATGCCGATATAGGCTTTCAAAACAAGGCAGTAGGAAGATAACTAAGGTTGTTATTTTGCATAGTAATCTTCAAAAGAGTTCCTCAGATTACCAGATATAAACATGAAAACTTGATCCAGTCCTATGAATGTTAACTGTTTTGTTTCAACAACTAATATAACTAGTGGCACAATCATCTTAGCTATCTTAAGTGTGTATATACAAATTTATATCTTTTTTCTTTCCCTTCCTTTTTTTCTCCTTTTCCCTGAGTTATTTTTCCCCCTTTGAGCAGATTCTCACCCTTTCACAATATTTATTGAGGACTTGATATCTTATTTACTCTTACAGTTTCTTACACTAGGGATAAAATATGGTATTTACACATGTGAAATTGATTTATTTCACTCATGAGTATGGCCTTAAGTTGCTTCCATTAACCTGTAAAAGTTTCAATGTGATCCTTCTTTATAGCTGAGTAGTATGCCATTGTATAAAAGTACCACATCTTTTTTATTCATTCCTCAGTTGATGGGTATTTAGGTTGTTTCCAAGATTTAGCTATTACAAATTGTGCTGCTATAAACATGGGTGCACATATATCACTGTGGTATGATATTTTCAGTTCTTCTGGGAATATGTCCAGAAGTGGAATAGCTGGGTCAAATGGACTTCCAATCCCAGCTTTTTGAGGAAACTCAATACTGATTTCCATAGTGGTTGCACCAGTCTACACTCCTACCAACAGTGCAGAAGAGTTCCTTTATCCCCACAGCCTCTCCAGCATTTGTTGTTGGTGGTTTTCTTGATCCTGGCCATTCTTTCTGGAGTGAGATGGAATCTCAGTGTGGTTTTAATTTGCATTTCTCTAATTACCAATGATGTGGAACATTTTTCCACGTATTTATTTGTCATTTGCAATTCTTCATCCAAGAAGTGTGCATTCATCTCAGATGCCCATTTTTGGACTGGGTCTTTGAATTTCAGGGATCTGATGTTTTTCAAATTCTTTATGTGTTCTAGACAGAAGTCTGTTGTCTGAGGGACAATTGACTAAGATTTTTTCCCCATTTGTGGGTTTGCTTTTCACTCGGTTGGAGATTTCTTTTGAAATGCAAAATGCTTTTTAGTAAGATGAGACCCCATTTATTCTTTCTGGGAAGTATTTCCTGTGCAGTGTGATTTTAGTTCATGAACTCTTTGCCTACCCCTATGTCTTCAAGATTTCTATGTACTTTGTCTTCCAACAGATTCAGTGTTTCTGTTTTAATATTTAGATCTTTGATCCTTTTTTACTTTAACATAGTGCATGGTGGTAGGCATGGGTCTAGTTTTGGTTTTCTGCATATGGAGAGCCAGTTTTTCCCTGCACCATTTATTAAGAGGCTACCTTTCTTCCAGTGAATGTGTTTGGCTCCTTTATCAAAGATAAGGTGACTGAGTGTGTTTGTAGTTGTAGTTGTATCTTCTAAGCTATTCTATTGATCTTCAGATCTGTTTTTATTGAAGTACTATCCTGATTTCATCATAGTAGCTTTGTAGTATAATTTCAAGTCAGAGATTGTGATGCCTCCTGCCTTGCCTTTGTTGATTAGAATTGCCTTTGCTGTTCTAGATCTCTTCTGGTTCCATGTGAATTTTAAGAATAATTTCTCTAGATCTATGAGGTATGCTAATGGTGTTTTGATTGTAATTGCATTAAATCTTTACAACAATTTTGGGAAAATGACCATTTTCACAATGTTTTTTCTTCCTATCCATGAACATGTATGTCTTTCCATTTTCTGCGATACTTTTTTTTCAGAGTACTGTAATTTTCACTGAATAAATCTTTTACTTCCTTTGTTAGATTCACTACTAAGCATTTCATTTTTTTGGCTGCTATAATGAAGAGTGGGGTTTCTCTTATTTCTCTCTCAGTGAGTTTGTTGTTTTGTGTACAGAAATGTTATTGAGTTTTGAATGTTGACTTTGTATACAGCTACATTCCTGAATTTAGCTGTTATACCTAGAAGACTTTCAATGGAGTTTCAGAGTCTTATGCAGAATATGTCATCTGCAAATAATGATAATTTAACTTCTTCTTTTCTTATCCTTATTCCTTTTATTTCTCTCTTTTGTCTAATTGGTCTGGTTATTATTTCAAGCACTATATTGAATAGGAGTGGTGATAGTGGACAGCCTTGTCTTGTTCCTGATTTTAGAGTAAAAGCTTTCCGTTTTGACCATTTAACAGGTCTGTTGGTCTGTCATAGATGACTTTTATCATATTGAGGTAAAGATCATTTATTTCAACTTTCTGTAGGGTTCTTATCATGAATGAATATTGGACCTTCTCAAAAGCTTTTTCTGCATCTATTGAAATGATAATATGATTCTTATCTTTGGTTCTATTGATATGGTGAATTACATTTATTGATTTGCATATACTGAACCATCCCTGCTAGAATGAATCCCATTTAGTCATGGTGTATAATCTTCTTGATGACTTGTTGCATTGTTTTGCCAGTATTTTATTGAGGATTTCTGCTTCTATGTTTGCTAGGGGGATTGGCCTATAGTTGCCTTTTTTGATTTGGTCTTTCTCTGGTTTTGGTAGTATGGTAATACTTGCTTACAGGATGGAGTTAGGGAAAGAATTGCTTCCCTTTCAATTTCATTGAAGAGTTTGAGGAGTGTTGGTATTAAGTCTTCCTTGAATTTCTTGTAGAATTCAGTATTGAGTCCATCAGAACCTGGGATTTTCTTTGTTGGTAATATTTTAGTTATATTTTCAATTTCTTTAAGTGAAATTGGTTTATTCAGCAGTTTTACATCTTCTTGATCGAGATTTGGTAATTCGTGTGTTTCTAGGAATCTGCATTTCTTCTGTATTATAAATTCTATGAGAGTAGAAGTTTTCAACATAGGTATTGATGATATTTTGTATTTCCACCAGGTCTATAGTAATTTCATCATTTTAATTCCTTATTGCATGAATTTAAGTTTTTTCTTCCTTTTTAAAAAATAAGGTTGGCTAATCAATGTGATTTACTCTTTCAAAGAACCAACTCTTTGACTCAATGATTCTTTGTATTGTTTTCTAGTCTCTATTGTGTTGATTTGTGCTCTGAACTTTATAATTTCCTCCCTTCTTTAGGCTTTGGGCTTGACTTGCTCTTCTTTTTCTAGATGCTTGAAGTGTAACATCAAGTTGTTTATTTGTGTTCATTCCATTTTCCTGATGTGGGAGTTCCCTGCAATAAATTTCCCTCTGAGGATTGCTTTCATTGCATCCCACAGGTTCCATTAAGTTGGGTTTGTATTTTTGTTTACTTGTAGGTATTTTTTAACCTCTTCTTTACTTTCTTCTGTGACCCACTGATTGCTCAGGAGTGTATTATTCAATTTCCATGTGCTTCTGGGGTTTTTGCAGTTTCTTTTGTCATTGATTTCCAGTTTTATGGCACTATGATCTGATAACATGCATGGGATAATTTCAATTCTTTTGCATTTACTCAAGTATGTTTTATGGGCTGGTATATGGTCTATTTTAGAGAATGCCCCATATGATGCTGAGAAGAATGTACATTCTGTAATTGTTGGGTGGAACACTCTGTGTACATCTATTCTGAAGTCCATTTCTTCACAAGTTTGATTCAGATCTCTTATTTCTTTGCTGATTTTCTGCCTTGTTGATCTTTCTCTTTGAGTCAATGGAGTGTGAAGTTCTTCTGTTACAATTGTGTTATTGCTTACTTGATTTTTCATTTTTATTAATTTTTGTTTTATATAGCTTGGTGCTCCCATATTTGGTGCATATATATTTCAGATTGTTATCTGTTCCTCTTGAAATTTTCCCCAAACCAGTATGTAGTGACCTTCATTTCTTTTGATCATTCTTAGTTTGAAGGTCACATTGTCTGCAAACAGAATAGCTACCCCTGCTTTTTGGGGGGGGGGCTTCCTGTTGCATGAAGTATTGTTTTCCATCCTTTGACTTGCAGTCTATGAATTTCCTTTTGCATTCAATGGGTTTCTTGTATACAGCAAATGGTTCGATGTCATTTCTTGATCCACTTTGCCAATCTGTTTCTTTTAATTGGTGAATAGAGGCCATTTGCATTATTGGATATATGTGATATATATTGGTTTACTTTTATCATTTTATCTTTCTGCTATTGGTTCTTTATCTTTCCTCATTGTTTAATTGTTTGCCTTGCTTAGTGTTCTTTTCCTGTTGCTGTTCTTGAAGTTGTAATTATTTTTATGTCTATCTAGAATATCTTTCATTATTCTTGGCAGGGTTGGTTTGATGGTCATGAAGTTCTTCAGGTGTTCTTTGTCATGAAAATATCTCATTTCTCCATCAGTTTTGAAGCATAGTTTTGCAGCATACATCAACCTGGGTTAGAAGTCATTTTCCTTAGGATTTGAAATGCTTCACTCCATGCTCTTCTTGACTTCATTGTTTATATTGAGAAATATACTGTTATTCTGATAGGCTTTCCCTTATAGGTGATCTGTCTCTTCTTTCTAACAGTTTTTAATATTCTGTTCTTATGTTGAATTTCTGGGATGCTGATTATTATATGTCTAGGTGTTTTGGTTATGGCTAATTGGAGTTCTGTGTGCTTCACATATCTGTATGTCCATTTCCTATCCCATGTTTGGGAAATTTTGGGCTTTTACTTCTGTAAATTTTCTTTTGATAACATTTGTGTTGTCAACTTCTGTTTTGTTTACACCTATGAATCTTATGTTGTTTTTCTTCACCTCATTTTGCAACTGTAGAATTGTTAGTTCCTAATTCCTTGGTATTTATAAAAGATCTTTCCTTTCCCATTCACTAACTGCAATCTTGTCTTCAAAGTCTGAAAGTCTGTCTTCACTTTCATTGAGTCAGTTTTGCCAACTTTCAATGGAATTTTTGATTTCCTGGATATCTCTTTGAATCTGTTTCATGCATTCTGTTTCTTTCTTACATTGCTCATTCAAGGTTTCCATCTTTTTGCAGTGTTTCCACAGCAGAGTTCACCATTGGCTCCCATGGTTCCCAGGCTTTGGACTTGGATTGGAACTACACAACAGCTTTCCTGGGTCACTAGCTTGCAGATGTTGGAATGTCTTATATTTTATAATTGTATGAGCTTATTGCTAAAAATGAAAGTCTCTCTCTCCATTCTCTTTGTTCTGTTTCTCAAGAGAATTCTGACTAATACTCTATCCAAGGAAATTATTTACATGCATACATTCACATGTGCAGATATAATGTGTATATGTGTAACACCTATAACAGTGATAGTAAACATTTTAGAGCTTTCAATGATACAAACAACCTACTAGGGCACATGTGCCATAGATTTACCATCATTATCCTATAGGATAAAAAGTAACTTTCCATTTCATTTCATACAGGGTTGGGGAGTTCCTATGCCCATACAAAATGTGAAAATGTGAGATAGAGTATATTATTCAAAGATATACCTAGAAAAGAATTGGCTTCAGATTTGAATCTAGAATCTATGTGATATGAGAATAGGTTTCTGATTAAGAAGGTTATTGGTTATTGGTTTGAACAATAAGGCATTTATTCATTTCCAAATAGTGGATTAAATACACATGAGAGATAATACATGCAAATGTGGTTCTTGGAGAAATAGCTATTTTGTGCTTAAGATTCATTATTTCCCTAGCCTGCACAAACTCCTGGAATTAAATCCAAGCATCATGAAAAAAGTCACTCTCTCATTTTATAAAATATATCCAAAGTCCTTATAATGGAACAATTGAGTTAAATCTATAAATTTATTCTCAGCAAATGCAGGCTTGGGAATAAATCCGCCTGTTTGGGAGCCTAGCAATCTTTCAAAAGCTCTAAAAATAGAAGTAGCACAGCACATACTGTATATACACTTGTCAAATACCTCACAGCATTGTAGGAACAGTTTTATTTTGTAATTACTAGAAATACTGACTCAGATATTTCCCTGATTGGCCACTATAAATTATAAGATATCTGGAAAGCTTCTAAGAGGGTTTGCTTAATGGAAATGTTCTTTTCTTTCTTACTTTTTTTTTATTTAAAAGAGAATAAAACAAAAGGGGGCAGTACAGAGCAGATCAGAAGAGGACAACATAGCAACACAGTACTTTATATTAAGTCAACTGGACATCAACAGTATCTAACACCATATCTCTTACTCTGCTATAGTTGAGCATAGTTTCAATTACAATAATATCAAACATAACACAATAGTATAAAGCCATGCATATAGTGAAAGAATTCCAGGGCTTTCTGAACCGACTAACAGAAAATGATCAATGGGTATTATAATATCTCATTTTTGATAAAAAAGAAAAAA
>PVJX010017984.1:0-37361 GCA_004027295.1 Dolichotis patagonum
AATTCTTTCACTCTATGCATGGCTTTATACTATTGTGTTATGTTTGATATTATTGTAATTGAAACTATGCTCAGCTATAGCAGAGTAAGAGATATGGTGTTAGATACTGTTGATGTCCAGTTGACTTAATGTAAAGTACTGTGTTGCCTATGTTGTCCTCTTCTGATCTGCTCTGTACTGCCCCCTTTTGTTTTATTCTCTTTTAAATTTAAAAAAAAAAAAAAAAAAAAAAAAAAAAAAGAAGTCTTTTGTCTGTTGTGGAGAAAGCCCTGAGCCTCTGCCTACTGTGAAGCTGGCCTTCAGCATTGCTGAGCTGCCCTCCCTGTGTTCTCTCTTTCCTTTGTTGAGAACTGTTTGCATTGTATCAACTACACAGTGCTTCCCATTATGCTCCAGCCTGCTTGCCTTTCTCAAAGCAGCACACAGTCTGAAACCAAGTATTTGGATTTATGCAAACTGCACTAGGAAGGATTTTCTGACAAGGTGTTAACCTAGCAAGGCATTAACCCTGATGAAATTGATTGACTGACTAAATAAATGTAGTATGCTGTCTTACCATGCATTATATTTTTTGTTTCTGCATTAGAGGGTTAGCTCCAAGAGTGTAAGACTTTTTATCCATTCTCTGATGCTGCTATAAGGAGACAGTACACATACTCTATACTTTCCAAGTATTTGCTTAGTATACAAATAATTATTGATGCCCACCACCTTTAAGGGATAAATACCTTTGGGCTTTGTTAACAATATCATTTTAGACAGTGAAAACTTTAGACAGTGGGAACCAGATAGGGAGATATTGAAGAGAGTTAGTTGGGTTTGGACATAGCTTGTGAGTGCAGTCATCATAGATGCTTGTAATTACTATGTGTATATAATCTTCTTTTATAAGATTTAGCTCACCTCATGAGGCTGGAGACTCATTTATACCTGGCATTTAATAGCCATTCAAAAAGTATACACTCACTTCATGTTCTGTCTGGATGGAACACCCCCTTGTCCTCATAGGTCTACTCCTCTAAAAGGAAAATCCCTTGAACATAACAAACAAACATGGGAACACTAAGATGTGGAAAGAAGAGGTGGTCTGCCATGGGCCTTTGAGACTTGAGGAGTAATGTATTAGGGAGTTCTTGGAGGTGCCTCACTGCCTTCAATGCATTCCAGAAAAGGAACTATAGAGTCCTCTGACTGGGAACCACTAACACAGGGGCTTACACTGCTTCAGGAACAGCCTGTTTCCCCTAGGCACAGAACCATGCAAAATGTCGCCTAACCAGACATGATTTTTAAAAATATGCCGAATGTTTACATTTTTATAAAATTTGTGACATTAAAAGACACATTGCAGTTAACCCCCCTTGAGGTGCTGCTCTTTTTAAACACCCTTATGTCATCATTCTTGCTATTTTGTGAATGAGATCTGGAAATCTTCTTTCATGTATTTAGTTGTGCTGTTGTGGCTGCATTGATATCCTGAATCAGTTCAAAACCTTTATGGCAATTTTCTACCAAGGTGGTGTGTCCTCATTCACCTTCTTAATGGGTCTGACACCAATCCACTTCTGGCCCTTTCCCAAATTGAAAATCACCGTGAAAAGTAAAAGTTTTAAGTCAACTCAGCATATCAAGGCAGTTATGACTGCATAGGTAAAGACACAGAACATTTCCCAAACTGGTTCAGAAAGTGACAAGAACAATAGAATGACTTGTGTTTGAAGGAAGGGGAAGTATTCTGAGGGAAATTAATGGGAATGTGTCTTTTATTATAATATTTTAAAAATTTAAATATTCAGCATTTGGTCACACAAGCAATACCTGTCCTGTGGCAGGCAAGTGGGAATAGAAAAAGGGTATCACCTCTAGCTCCTCGTGTCTCAATATATACATGGTTTCATTGGGGGCAGATAAAAAGATAACATTCCATGCCAGCATGTGCTTCTCTGAAACATGCAGGTGCTCAGATTCTCCTACCAAGTGGTGTAGGAAGACTGAACATGGAGCGGGTCTTCCCTTTCCTCACACCTATAATCAGACAGTACTATTTCCTAACCAGAGCAGTCTGCAGGTGTAGCACAGAGCTGAGATTGATCACAACTCAGTCACAGAGACTAAACAAAGGAGATTGAGAGACACGGTGCCATTAAACTTTACCCCACACATCCTTTTCAGCTGACCCTTAGAGGTAAGCTGCTCCAACCTGCCACTGCAAAGTGTATGAATGCTTCCCTTTCCCCCTTTCCCTTTCTTTTCCCTTTTGCTCTTCCTCTGTTCTTTCCTATGGCTGTAGGATGTATACAGGGACTGATCTTTCCTCATATAAAAGGCAATGAGAAGGTTGCAATCACTGCCCTACTTTTGCCACGGTGGTTTTAGAGAAACCCAGTACCAAGCTGAGCACACACATCCACCTAGCCCTTCTGCCACATACCAGCAGCATGCGTGCTTGCTAGAAATTAGTGATGATGCAGGACTCAAGGTATTACAGCATAATTACCAAAACATCGAGAACACAGATGAAGATCATCTGTCACACTAACAACCAGGAAAACTACAAGTGGAATGAGTGAAGTCAGTCAATAGACAGGGACACAGAAATAAATCATATCTTGAAATTAACTGGAAAACACGTAAAGCTGCCAATCATAAAAGTACTTCAGTGAGGAGTTAGGAATTCTCTTGAAATAATGCAAAACTAGAAAATCTCAGGAAAGAAAAGAATCAGAAAGCTGAGAACTAAAATACAATAAACAAAATAGAAAACTTACTAGATGAACTACTAGTGATGGCAGAGGATTAACTCAATGAATGAGAAAACAAATCAAACATTTTGCCAGTTGGAAAAACTGAGAAAAAAATCCTGAAAAAAATGGCCAGACTCATAAGGATCTGTGTGCCATACCAAGAATTATTATTCATGTCATTAAAATCAGAAGGGGTTAGAAAGGAGAGTCAATGAGAGGTTAAAAAAATGCGTTAAGCATCCCAGATTTGGCAAAACAACAAAACAAAAAATCTCCCACAAAATACACAAATGTACAGATTTCAGAAATGGAGTAAACTCCAGAATAGAATTTAAAAAACTATGTGAAGACACCATAATTAAATGTCTAAACACACACTCACACATACACACATTTCTTTTTTAAATGAAGTCAGAAAAATGTTACATTATTTGTAAAGGAAGGTGAATTAAAAATGACAGCAGTCACCTGAAATCTTGAAGGTAGTAGCATATAGTTTTAAACTAATGAAACAAAATGATTGTCATCAACAAACCTTATACCCAGTGAAAGCATCCTTCATGAATGAAAAGGAAATCAAGATGATGGAAAATTAAGAAAATTTGTTGCTAACAAACCGATCCTTAAATAATAGCTTAAAAATTTTTAATAGAAAGAATGTAACTAAAGATTGAACTTTCAGAAAGGAAAGGATGTAGGTGAATATTATAAGCCATCTTCTTTATAGATTCTTAAACACGAATGGATGAAACAAAAATTGCAGCACCTTCTGTTACCGTGCTATTTATTTACAGGAAATACTTAAAACAATTACATTTAAACAGTGGAAAAGTTAAAGGGACCTATTTGGAAGTAAGGTTTCTATACCTCATTTGTAATTTGTAGTAGTAAGAGATACATACCCTCACATAATGATTAAAGACATTATATGAAAGATACAGAAAATTAAAAAGAAAAAATCACAATGGATTCCTAAAAATGTACAAACATTCTATAGGAAGATAAGAGAAAGTAACCACAATCAGGATATAAACAGAAAACAAAACAAAAATGGCAGATTTAAACTATTATGTATCAGTGATTATATTAAATATAAATGATATAAACATACCCATGAAAATAGACTTGTATAGTGAACACCTTACTACATAATCCAATAATACACTATAAGAAACTCAATATACAGTGACATAGGTAGGCTAAACATAAGCTAAAAGAAAATGATATATGATGCAAACAAAAATTTGAAAAGCATGAATGTATCAGCATCTGTTATGGTTGATATGGTGTCAACTTGAGGTCAGAAGTTTAAGCAACTAAGGGAATCAGGGTCCTTACTTTGTAAACATCTTTATCCTGTGTAAGAGGAGGGCAAGGAGATTTTGTGAGTATTACATCTGCCCTGGAGAAGGAGTGGTCTGTGTACAATACACGGGAGAAGAGGCTTGTTTTTGCCCCATTTGCTCTGGTTTTGCTGTCTTCTGCCTCCTTGAGATGTTGCCCCTGTGTCATATATCACCCTGCCTTAGAGCCAGCTGATTATGCATTGAAACCGCCACAAACTGTGAGTTACATAAATCCTTCCTCAGTTTTGTTGAATATTTTATCCCAGCAAGGAGAGAAAAATAACCTAGAGAACATCAGATTTCCACATAGTTGTACTGTTTTCAGGTTGCAATAAGAAGTACTACATCACAAATTAGGTTGTTTAAAACAACAGTAAGTTCTGGTCTCACGGCTTTGGAGGCTAAAAATTTGAAATGAAGTTATTATCAAGGTTGTGCTTGAACAGGGAAATTGTTCTTTGCTTTTTCTGAGTTTCTAGAGGTTTACTGGTATGCTTTTTAACATTCCTTGCTTTGAAACTATAGTTCCAATCTGTCTTCATCTTTGTGTGGTGTTCTTACGTACTTCTGTATTCATGTAGTCATCCTCTCTTAAGGAAACTAATATTATTGAGTTAGGAATTCTTTTTTAAATCAGCATGTGTTCAGGGGATAGCTCTACTCACAATAGTAGTCTTCAAAGCAGAGAAAATTCCTGGAGACAGGGACATTTTGTGATAATAAAAGAAAATTCTAGCAAGAACAGATAATCTTAAATATATATATACCAAATAACTGAACTGCAAAAAAAAAGCCTGATGGACCTGAATGAAAGAAGAAAGAAAAAATCCACTTTTATAGTTGTAGATTAAAATATTGCTATCACAGCAATTTTTTGAGCTATTAGACACAAAATCAACAAAGATAAAGAATATTTTTGTTGTTGTCTCATTGTTATTGTTTAGAGACATGGTGACACTATGTGGTTCAGACTGGCCATGAAATCATTATGTAGCCCAGGTTGGTTTTGAACTCATGGTGATCTTCCTGCCTTGGCTCCAGAGTGCTTGGATAAGGAACATTTGAACAACACAATTGACCAATAGAACTTAATTTGTGGTATAGAACACTACCTACCCAAAACAGGATACACATTCTTTTCAAGCACACATGAAACATTCAAAAACAATGATATTATCCTGGACCATAAAACAAACTTCAAATATAAAACAATTGGAATCATACAAAATTCTTCTGACCATAATGGAATCAAACTAAAAATTCAGTACAGGGGAATCAAAGTGAAAAAAAAAATAATCGGTACAGGAAAGTCTTTAAACACCTGGAAGCTAGACATCATACTTCTAAATAATCTTTGGGTCAAAAGGAGATAACTTCAAAGGGAAATTTTAAAAATATGGACAATTCACTGAAAATAGAACTTTAACATCAAAATTTCCGGAATTCAGTTGAAGCAAGACAGACAGAAAAATGTATAGCAGTGTTACAGTTTAAATATGACTGTTCCCAAAGACTCTTGTGTGGCGGGTTTGCTTTCCAGTGCGTCAATATTCAGAGACGAGACCTTAGAGGTGACTGGATCGTGAGGTTGCTACCCTCATCCATAGGAGTTCATAGGTGAATGAGCTAGTAGCTAGAAGCTTGTTGGAAAGGGTAGGTTGGAGGAAATACAACTTTCAAATGTGTATCTTGTGCCCGCCACCCCTTTCTTGTACTCTGCTTCTTGGCTGCCATGAGGTAAACAGCTTTCCTCTGCCCCACCTTTCTGCCATTATGTTTCTGCCATGGAGCCAATAGAACATACACTGAAACTGTAAGCCAGAAGTTTTGAGGTGTTTGGTCACAATGGCAAAATACTGAGTAGCACAATTCCAACTGTGTACATTAGGGGAACAAAAGAAATTTCAAACTCCTGTCAGTCAACTAGGAAAAGAAGAGCAAAGATAAATCTAAGCAGATAGAGGGGAGGGGATAATAACGTTAAAAGAGGAAAATGGACAAAGAAAAGCAAGAGAAATCAATATTAGAGTAAAAGCTGACTCCCTAAAAAGGTCAGTAAAATTGACAAACTTTTAGGAAGATTGACAATGGAAACAGAAAAGAAAATGATGAGGGACTAACATGGAGAACTCTGCACATACACAAGAGATCATTTAGGTGAAAAGGACCTAGTGACAAAAGGAATATCTACCAAAACTTGTCAAGTGAGGGTAAAATAGTCCAATTAGCTATAAAAAAATTTAAAAAAGGCAAAAACCTCAATTTGTAATTTATCCTGAAAAAAGCATACTTCTTGGGAAACTTTCGTACCTTCCCTCCTTTCCTCCCTCCCTCCCTTGTCTTCCCTTCTCCCTTTATCCCTCCCTTTCTTCTTTTCTTCTTTCTGTGATGTTAGAGATTGAACCCAAGGTCTCACACATGCTGAGCAAGCTCTTTATCACTAAGCTAAACCCCTGCCTTCCATGCAATCTTTAATGTCATCGAATTTTAAATGTGTTGTTATTGGAGAATTTTATCAACTTTTAAAGAAATGACACCAATTTTACATAATCTACTTAAAAAAAAACCATATGCCTCTATCACATACTTGGATGCAAACATCTTCAAGAGAATATTAGCAAATTGATTCCAGCATCGTATAAAAAGCATTGTGTACAGTGACTAAATAGGATTTATTATAGGTATTCAAGGTTCTACATTTGGAAACCACACATAGCATATTTAATTATGGCTAAAGAATAAAAACCATGTGATCATATTAATTTATGCACAAAAGTTGGTACAATTTTTGGTAACAACTCTCTGCAAAGTAAGAGTAAATGAGAATCGTTCGTATCACTCTTAAATACATTGCCTGGGGGAATGTATAATGTTACAGCCAATATGGGAAATAGTTTGACAGATTTAATAAACCCTTAAATTCACATATTTTACAACTCTGCATATGTTCTTGGGCTCTTTTATAAAAGTTAAAGTTTGATTTGGTGGCAGAACTCAACACTGATCCTGGGATAGAGAAAAGGCAGAACTCTGTTACTTACAGTTCTAGCAGAAAACAGTAGGCCACCAGCAGTGTCCCATAGTAGTTTGCAACCCAGGACAGATAATAGCAAACAGGAGAGAAAGGGGGCACTTCTGTGTGACAAGGAGGCACAGGGTTAGCTGTTTTTCTCGTACTAGATACTTTGAATCATGTCAGTGGGATCCATGGCAGTTTCTAGGAGGCCCTAGAAACTGGTTCTTGGACTAGCTGTAGGAGAGCCCAGTATAGCAAGCAGTTGGAATGTAAACTGGCAGCTGCCTGAGAAACATTTGTTTGGTCTGTAGCCAGGGCCTCAAAAATTGGTAAAGATAGCATAAAAGCAAAAGCAAAAGACAACAAAAAAATCTTTATCACATTGGGATAAAAATATATTCACACAAAAGTCTGTACACAAATATTCATAGCAACTTTATTTATAATAACCACAACCTGAGAATGTCCTTGGGGCCCTTCGATTGGGTAACAGATGATCCAGCTTCAAAGCTTCCATATTGTGGAATACTGCTCAGCAATAAAAATGAAAGAACCATTGTTGCACACAGCAATTTGGATGAATCTCCAAGGAATTTTGGTATAGAAAAGAATACCAAAAGGTCATCCACTCTATGATTCCACTTATGTTACATTATTGAAATGACAAAATTATTGGAGTAGATAACAGATGAAAAGTTGTCATGGGTCAGTTAGATAAGGGATGAGACAGAGGCAAGTAGATGATAGAAAAGAAGCCCAAGGAGCCTTGTGGCTATGGAGTGCTGTTTTCACTGTGTCAGTAGCAGTTTCCAGGTGTGGTAGTGATGTTGATTTTCCAAGCTATTAACATTGCAGTAACTCAGTTAAAGGGGACACAGGATCTCTGTGTTATATTTTAGGATTGACAGTGAACCTGCTATAATCTCAAGATCTTAGAGTAAGGGATTAAGAGGAGAAATGTGATACTTGCAAAAATTTTAGGAAAGGGTTTACTTCCAGAGGTTAGGCAATTTCCAAAAAACAACTTAAGTGGAAATTATTGTTAAATGCACTCAGGGCCCCCAGTGTATTAGCAGCTTTGCAAATCAATGTGGTGATAGTAGAGCCACTACCTAACATCTATTTGCATGTTCTGTACTTAAAGTTAGTCGTATCATTACCACTTCAAAACCATACCACCTTTCCACGTGTTCCTTGAGTGTGTTTTGTGCCTCCCTGGTATTCTGAAGAGCCATGAAGCATACAGGAGGTTGTATGCAACATAGTCTGGGCAATGAGGGCCCAGGCTCGAACACTACTCCAAAGTTCAAATCTCAGCTCTGTCACTTCCTCTTTGTATGCTCTTTGGCAAATTAGGCTTCATGGTTGTTGTTGTTGATGTTGTTATTTTTGGAAAAGAGATTGAACCCTGGACCTTCACATTGAGCTACATTCACAGCTCTTTTTATTAAAAACTTTTTCTTTTAAATTTTGAAACAGGTTTTCATTTAATTGCCAAGAACATGCAATCCTCCCACCTCAGCCTCCCAGAGTACAGGGAACACTAATTCCAGCTGGCATCAGTTCTTATCCATCATATGAGATCTGAGAAGTCTTAACTATCTATACTAAAGGATTTTGTGAAGAATAAAGAAACTACATAAATCACTTTATCAGTGTTCTGCAGATACCAGCCTTGCTGGCTTCGTTCCATGAAACAGGTGCAGCAGGATTGGTGCAAAGAACAAGGAGACAAACTCCATTTTTGCTCCTAACTGGCACTGTCATTTTTAGAAAACCACTGAATCTTGCAGACTTTAGTTTTCTCATATGGTCTCTTAGTCTATCTGAGTAGATGATATGGAAAGTTTCTTTCAGTTGCCACCTTCTTGGATGGTAAGGTGAACATTTTAAAGGCAGTAGCAGAGTGACTAAAACCATGGGCTATGGAATTTTCCAGGCTTCAATTTGAATCATTCTGCCTCTGTTTGGAGGCACTTAACTGTTTGGGCTCAAGCCTTGTCCTGCTTTCCTACCAGAATGTAATTTTGTTCAGAGCAGCACTGTACATTCAACTACCCCATATACTTACCATGGTTACTCTAAGAGAGGTCAGAAAACTACTGCCCAAGAGACAAACCCACCTGTGTTCTCACCTTCTGCATATTTTGTCTCTCTGAATACAGTTTCTTTGGAACTTGGCTACCTATTTATTTATATACTAGCTATGATTGATTTCTAGCTTTATAGGCAGAATTGAATGGTTGGGAAAAAACTCCACATAGCCTGCAAATCCTGTCTGCTATCTAGTCCTGTGAAGAAAATGTATGTATCATGCTTACGTGGCTAGTAGCCATCCAGAGTTCTACAGCAGCAAATATGGGGATGGGTTAAGTGGAGTGGAGCAAGGTTCATGACAGAAACATCCTCAAGCTCCTTTTTAGCCCTGATTCCGTATTTCCAGTTTTGTTTGTTTTTTTGGTTTTGTTTTGTTTTTGTTTTGGGAGGTCTTTTTTATTGTTGTTGTTGTTCTTGTATGATGAACTCCTATTTTTTTTATTTGAAAGAGAATAAAACAAAAGGGGGCAGTACAGAGCAGATCAGAACAGGACAACATAGGCAACACAGTACTTTACATTAAGTCAACTGGACATCAACAGTATCTAACACCATATCTCTTACTCTGCTATAGTTGAGCATAGTTTCAAATACAATAATATGAACTCCTATTTTTTAATTTAAAAATTTTTGTTATCAGTATGTTTGTACTATATAATGTTTACATTCCATATGAGGAATGTACATGATACATCTTAATTCCTTTTATTCATTCTCTTTCTCTTTCCCTTCTCCCTTCCACATCTATCTCTTGATCACCTTTCTTTTTTTGTACATGTTTACAATGGATAGTGTTTACATTTCTTGTATGGAGTTGAGGCTGGGGATTTAGCTCAGTGGCTTACGTGCCTGCCTTACAAGCATATGGTCATGAGTTCGATCCCCAGTACCAATAAATAAATAAATAAATAAATAAATATCTTATGTAGAGTAGATACATGTATATAACACATCTTAATTCTTTTTATCCTCTTTCCCTTTCCTTTCTTCTCCCTCCCTCTATCTCTTGATCCCTTTACCCTTTGAGAAAGCTCTTCCTCCCTGTTTATAGCAACACAATTCATAATAGCTAAATTTTGGAAGCGGCCTGTATGTCCATTAACAGATAAAGAAAAACAAATAAAGGAAACATGGTGTTTACACACATTGGAGTACTACTCTGCCATAAAGAAAGAGAAACTTGAGCCATTTGCAGGGAAATGGATACCACTTGAGACCATAATGTTGAATGAAATACATCAGATAAACAGCTTAAATATCTCAGAGTTTCCTTGTATGAGAAACCTAAAGTATAAATGAAGAGAAAGTCCTAGAATTATGTGTTTTTAGAATTATATGTTGTTGCCTGTGATTCAATGCAATCCAACCATTGTAGCCTTTTACTGTTTATGAAATTGTGAGCAAATTACTTCTCTAGGCCTCGGATTTTCTGTTTATCACTTTATTAATAATGGGGCTGAAATTGTATGATAAATATAAAGCTTTTGCATAGAGTAAGCAAATAATTGGAAGTTATTCTTTTTATTTCGTGATGAACCCATACATAATTCTAAATTACTTTGAGTCTATGTCTACACAGGCACATATTTACCAAATTAAATACCTTTTGCAAAAGAACATGTTGTATTTAGAAATGTTTTGACAGCCAGAATATGTATTTCAATTGCAAACAAAAATATTTCTAGTTTAGACATAGTTGTTTTGATCATCTGTGTGGAAATGAATGTTTTGTATTTTAGGTAAGCTACAAAATGTGTCAAATGTTTCTGCATATATATTCATTCATTTCTGAGAATATTGTTGTGGAGCAGCGCTCAGTGGCATTTATGTTTGTAGTCAAGGTTCACAGAGTATAACACAATAGATAAAGCCTTTTTAAAAATATGGAATGGCAGCTGTGATAGACAGCTTGGCCACTGTCTGATACTATGCTCCACATTCCTCATAGAGACTGTAGTATTATTCTCAGAGCCAGCTTGCTGAATTTCCACATGACAGTTATCATGAATCTAGAACTAAATGACATATGATCCTTATGTCTCAAGTATCATACAGTATTGATTTTTTCTTTACTATAGCTGTAGGTTTTTCCCTACAATGAAAAGAATTGTATTCCCCCCCAAATATATTTCATTTGAGTCTTATTATTAATGATAGTGGCAGGTGTTTATCTTTTTCTAATTGTATTGTTTCTCCTTCACTATTTCCATGTAGTACATGCAAAAGTAAGCCCATTGGATAGCATATACCTTTTATTCTGGCATGTAGGATAAAGAGAAACCAAATAAATCATGGATTGAATAGCCCTCCTGCTACTGAATTATAACATTGCAGTATAACTTTTGCAAATCAGTTGCCAAGCAAACATGCCACAGCCCATGCTATCAAGGAACTACAGCAGCAGATACTTTCTTTAAGGTTTGACATTAATTTTAAAGTTAGTAGTTATACTAATATTTTTTGAAGTTGAGTATATTCTCCATTACAAGGTCAAAGGAAACTTTACATTAATAAAGCCACAGAGATTATCTTTAGGGTTCCAAGAAAACTTAATTTAAAGATAAAACTTCATGTGTATGTAACACCTTTCATAATGTGTAGTCTCAAAATACCTCAGAAGTAAAATACAGTAACATTTTAGCCTGGATTTATGGGCATTCACAAGCTAATATTTCCTTTCAAGACTGTGTCCTATCAAAAAGCATATTTGTATTCATCAAATGACTTTTTTCCTTTAAGAAAAATTATTTGAAAAATTTCTTCAATTTATAAGAGAAAAATCCTCATCTCTTCTGTATTTATCATTTAGTGGGAAGCTTACCAATTCCTTTCAGACAATTACACCCCAGTTTTATACCTTAGAATCACCTTTCAACATGAACGAATTTAAATATATATGAAAAGCAGTTAAAGATTTCTGAATTTCAGATATGTATGGGATTAAAAACAACCCAAATTTTCTTAAAATTTAGGATTATTTTTAAACAGAGCCAAAATATGATACCACTAGAATGTCTTGTGTTGATGTGAAGTGGTCAGGTCCTTCCTTGAAATACAAGAGGAATTGCAGAGTTCATTTTGGACAGGGACAGACACCTACCCTCTTCAGCTGTGGGAGTCCAAATGGGCTCCAGTTGGTGCACCTTGCTTCTCCCCAGGGGACTTGGAGTACATTATAAAGTACTCAAATCCAGGATGCCCTCTTCTCTTTACAAGGATGATATAAAGGAACAGTTATATTCTTGATAAAAAAGCAAAAGATCAATGTTCTCTGGTGGTATGATATTTAAAAAATAAATATCTGACATGGTCCATGGTAAACTGATCTTTTTTATTTTTCTCTTGTAACCTTGGTCACACACCACCACAAACACTGCTTTTACTGTTAGTTCTAGTTTTAGTTGTGCTTAAAATGCATTGGAGTCAGAGGTTAAAAAGAAAACAGGGAGCTTGTAGCATTTATTCTTTCTTTGAGAAATCAACATTGGTTTATCTGCTTATTCATATAATATGTTTTCACCATGTATTACAAGCAAAGTAATATAGTAGGTAATGAGAATATCCTTAGGTTATAGGAACTCCTGAGAGAATCAACATGATTTGCTTTTTTTTTCTCTTCCATCTGTCCATCCATCCATCCCTTTCTAGCTCCTTTTTTCTTTTGCTTATGTATTTATTCATCAATATTTTTAAAGTTTATATACCCTAGTAGACATTCAGAAGCTGGTCGAGAGTAAGATAAACATAATTCCCACTGTAACTTATAATTGAGTGAGGAAAAAACTTTAACTAAATAATTATGTAAGTAATTTTATTGTGACAATAATTTCTGGTCATATACCCAAAATAATTTTTGGTTTATATCTTTTAAGTAAAAATTCTTTGTAACTCTAAAACTTCATAAACAGAAGTTTATGAACTTAGAAAATATGAGCATACTTTGAGAAAAAAATAAGATATTTCACTAGTCCACAATAAATGTTAACATTTTGACTCATCTTAGTACTTCTTTCTTTCTTTGTGTGCATATGTGTTTGTGTAGATGTGCCTGTGTGTGTGTGTGTGTGTGTGTGTGTGTTATCTGAGATCACCCCATTCACTTTTGCTATTCCCTTTAATTATTATTAATGAAGATTTGTCATATTTTAGATTTGCTGAATAATTTATTTAGTTATGTAGCATGAATTATTTATCTATATTACTTGGATACACTTCAGGTATGTCCTCTAATTCTTGGCCTTTTTTAACTGATGTGGTGAAAATACAAATTTTTGTCTGCATTTTTATTAGTAGTATACATTTTTATTATTAATAATCTAGAATTAGAATTGCAAGGTCAATGGATATAAATAATTTTGTAATGCCTCATATATCATGTAAGGAGTATTATAAAATATTTATGCCCTTTTGATCCATTATATAATATACAAATTAAAGGGTTCTCTTGATTTTCAGAATTGCATTAATTTACTCACTTTTTCAAACAGTGTGTATGTGCTTTGTTTATATAACCTTGGTACCATCGGAGATTTTTAGATTTTAAATATATGCAATTTTATGGACAAAAGTAACATCTTAGTGTTTTTATTTAGTGTTTCCATTTATGTGTCATCTAGTTTTCTGTCATATATGTATGATTTTCCAATTTTCCATTGAGATAATGGTCTGGAATATATTTTTTAATAAATAATAATATATATAAAATTTGATTCCATACTATTACATTAGCATGAACATATTTCTAATATATCAGTATAGAGAATAATGTATTACTTCCTAAGGATATTAACATTTATTGACTCACAAGCAAAATGTTGTACTTTCATATATAATGCTTATATAAACACCAAATGATTTTTCTTCACTGTCTCTGTTTTTTAATGAAACTACTTCTGTTTAGGCATGATGGCAGACACCTGTAATTTCAGCTATTCAAGAGGTTGAGGCAGGGTTACAAGTTTGATGTCAGCCAGGGCAACTTGGTAAAACATTATCTATAAAATGAGTGAATGAGTGGGTTGGTGACATAGTTCACACTGCCTGAGCTCAATCCCCAAGACCACCACCAAAAAAAAAGTCCTGATATTAATTGTTGCAAATATGTATTGCCTTAAATTTTTTTCTTAAAATTTATTATGCAGATCATTCTGATTATTTTTGTTTTTTAATTTGCCTTTATGCTTCACACAAACTTTAGAATTACACAAGACATATTTTAAAAACATCTTAATGATTTCAGTAAGGCTTACATTAAAAAACATAAGATAAATTTAGGGGAGATCAACATCTTCACAATATTGCATCCACACCTCCAGGAATATTGTCTGTCTTCTAAACTACTCCTTTATTAAACCTTCCAGTGATATCTCTCTAAGAACTTGCCTGCTAACCACACTCATATTCTTTTTCATAGTTGCCATGATTTTTAAAGTATCTTAAGTCTTCTAGATGAAAACACTGGCCTGTACTTTGTGCCTGCTGGATTTCTGCTGTCCTCTGCATGTATCTGAGCTGTAGCTGAACTGGTCAAACCCCTAGGTCCCACGTGCACTTCATTTTCCCTGACCTGCACGTTTGTTCATGCCCTTGCCTTGTCTCTTCCTCTCATATACCCAACTCCAGTTCTGTCCTACTTATAACTGAAGACCTGTCTTGCGACTTTAATAGCATGTCATTAGTCCTTTTTTTGGAAGTTTTTCATGCCTTTTTTGATTTATGCATAGACCTATCTTATCCACAGAGTGTGACAGCCTTGAAATAATGGTGAAAGACTGAACCCTGTAACAATAGGAAAGCATTTCAGATAGTTTTCTATCCCTCACTGTATAAAAATATTCAGATAGATCTTATCCAAGATCATGTGAAACCATTTTGCAATCTGAAAAATACAGATACAAGATACCTCTCATTGGCCATTTACTAACAGTGAGTGGGTGCTTACTCTTAGCAGTAGGGAGACAGGAGCCAGAGCCTAGAGCTCCCTGATATTCATGCCTGAAGGTACCCTTTAACCTTCAGTGTCTCTGGTTATCTCAGGCATTTGCGTCATCTGGAGAAGGGTGTGTTTTGATGGAAATGCATGCAAAGAGAATAGTCTGAAGGTTGGCATGTGTGTGATTAACTAGATGCTCTCTCAGCAAAACAGAACTCAGATCTTGCTATGCCTGGTATCCTGGGGAACTTCTTAAAAACCCGTATCTCTAAGCCATATCTCATGAGATTCTGACTCTATAGTTTAGACCCAGGAATCTATATTTTGATAAGCACTCTTACAATCAGGTGATTTTGTGAATTATTGCATTAGTATAGTCAATTTTTGGTCAATATTGTTGTTTTGTTTTGATACAAAGAATTACTATGTAGTCTAGGCCAGCCATGTATCTTGCTGTATAACCCAGACTGTCCTTAAATTTGCAATCCTCCTGCCTCAGCCTTTACAGTGCTAGAGCAGTAAGATCTTTAATAATTATATACAAGCCTTGCTGATAACTATTTGTTCTGTGAAATAGAAAGATTAAAAAATATATGTTCAATCACAGCACATACCATAGATCAATAGGTCTTTCATTACTATAGTATTTATTGATCAACCAAAATCTAAAACATTTTTAGTATGGAAATGCTTTGCCCAGAAAACAGAGACAGAAATGGCTCATTGGAAACTATCCATGATAGAGATAAACAGTTTTCAGATTGTGAAACTTTTTTACAGTATCATGTTTTGATTACTAAAAATATTTTTCAGTGCATGATCACAGGGTACTGTAAAATGGTCTTACTATCAGAAAGCTTAGTCTGTGGTAGCTGCCTCCCTCAAAAAATTAAATAGGTTTTTCTCTCTAAGAACTTGCCTGCTCATAAGAGGATAGCAAATTAGTTCTGACTTCATAATAGGACTTACTTATTTCTGTCCATAATTTTTTAAGTTTTACAAAAAACATATTCAAGATAGTGTATTAAATGAAAAGTGTGAGTAAGCAGAAAAGAATCATATATATTTCAATTTTAAATAGGCATCCACAAACATTTTGTCATGTTTCCACTTTCTCTTGTATATTTTATATTATTGAGATCATACTTGATAAACTTTTCCCTAAACATTTTAAAATTCACATTATATTACAGATATTTGCATTTGCCAAACCTTTGTAAAAAGTATTTTAATGGCTTTCTAGCTTATCATATCAGAGGAAGTGTATTTCAGTAAAAATAGCCTTGCTAAAAGTTTTATAAAAATCACATGTATAAAACAAAGAATTGTATTGCCAGTACATTAAGTATTTCAACTAGATATACTTAATTCAAAGGGATAGTCATACTATAAGTGTATTTTCATTTTAACATGTGTTTATTAATCTGGTGACATAAATACCTGCAAGTAATTTGGGAAGGCAGGTGCAAGCCCGCAGCCATGGGTAACAAAGGGATAGAGAAAGATCAGCCTCATCCTGAGAGGAGGCCACTGAAACTTTCTTTTCTTTGTATCTTGGTAAAAGCCTCGTCACTTTCCACTTTTTACATGTTTTTGTAGTTTTTAAGCTTTAGGAACTGTTGATGGCCTTTACTTTCTGACTCCTCTTTTCCTTCCCCAGCCTCATTCTGTCCTGTCTTCCTTTCATAGTTTCTCTTAGCCACATGTACAATTTTTTTTATTTCTTTAATACATTGGCATTTCTGTGTATTCCTCCCTTAACTCTTTTTTCTTTTCCCAGTGATGATGAACTTTTTAGAGACCAAGTGCCCAAACTACAACCCCAAATTCAGTGACAACACTGCAGTTGAACCTGAATACTAAGGTTTTAGTTTAGGAAAAATAACTCATACATGAACATCTTCTGTCTTAAAAGAAAAACAAAAATGCACGGTATGTTTGCCACCACTGCTCTAAACTATCTCCCTGGGTCATCTCTTCTTAGTCCTGAGTCTTTAACTCACTCCTCAGGTTGATTGACCATCCCTCCAGCTGGTATAGTGATCCCTGTTCAAACTTATCTTTCTCTCTATGACCTTGATCTTTTTTCTCTCCTTGAGCCTCTCTGACCACTCTCTCAGTGCTCATGATGCTTTTACACATGGCATCACACATGTGTTTTCTGTGCCCTCTCACTTGACGGCTATACTATACTTGGGGAGAGCAAGAGCTGTGAGCAGTTGATAATTAACCAAATGACTCCACCCTCACTGATTCCCACATCACCCAAGATGCAGCAGTGCTTTGAAATGCATAACCTGACTATTTGTTTTTCATGGAGCATACATTTTTCGCTTCCTTTGTGTAATCATCTATATTGAGGTTACTCAGCAAGCAACACTAATTATATTTTTGTAATATTGTTTAAATTTTAATTATGTGTTGGTGCTAACTCCTAAAAGTTAAGAAAATTAATCAAGGGGTGAAAGAAATAAAATCATATATTAAATTATTTTTATTGACTCTAATTATTGTATCAAATAGTATATTGAATTTAGAGACTAAAATGTAATTATACAAAGTGATTCACTATAAAGGAAAAAAATCATTGTTTCTAACACCCCAGAATATTGACTAGCTAGTAGCTAGAAGACCTCTAATATTTACCATTAGAATTCCTTAAAGAAAACATAAATAACATTGTATTTATGACAAATTAAATTTGTCTACAGACTCACAACTTTTAGGTGGAGCTTGTATTTCCAAATCATTTAAAGACCTCAAGAGGGATATATTCTCTTAGTTTCTGAAGTATAACATTTAGGATATGAAGGAATTTCCTTATTTTTTAGAACCTGCTTCTTTAGCTGTACATACTTACAACTCCTCCCAACCACCCAATATACACACTTTTGAGAAATAATAATAATACAGTAATTCTGTGCAGGGCTGTGCCTTTGAAATTGCTTGTCTGCTAATTTTGAGAAAAGCCAAGACCATGGAATTCATGTTACTTATCCCTGTCTCTACCATAACCTATAACTGTCTTCACCATTGAAGGTGCTAATTTAGGGCCTTTGTCTTTCATCTTCTGAACACTTTGGTTTCATCTCCAACAAATGGGTTAAGTGGCATTTATTTGATGGTGTGGAGAACCTCTCCATTCCGGTTCATCAAGTTGATGGGAGACCTTATCAGAAGGTTTTCCTGGTTCTATTCCTTAGATCATGTGGTAGTAACATGCTCTGATCCTCTTACTCTTAAGTGAATATTGTCTCACTTAATTGCCTCTTCCGTTTACCGTATTCTCAGACTATCTCCAGCTCCAAGTCTAGCTACCTTCATGTTGGGAGTTAGGGCTTTGACATATGAATGCAGTGGTATAGAAGCACTGGATCTGTAACAATCTTGCATCCAAGGAGGTATCAGCAGAGGCCTGGTAGGAAGTCTAAACTCCCTCACCTCAACAAGCAGTAACAAGGAGTCACTGTGCTCCAAGAAGCCAAAAGAAAATTTTCCCTTTACCCTCATCTGGCAGCAATGAGGGACAGCATTCCCTGTTTCCTAGGAAAACAGTGTCAAAGTCTGTCCAAATAGAAGACTTTGGCAATATCCAGAATCTCAGACTATCCAAGACGGCTGTCTCAATAGAAAATCACTGGCTATGAAAATAAACTAGGATCTCTCAACTTGAAGGAGGAAAGATACACTGTTAGAAATATATGACTAGGGTTTTAAAGTTAGTCATAATACCATCAATGTACAGTTACAAATATAGTAGAAACAAATGATGTGGATAGGAGAGAACATCTCATCAATCAAATGGAAAATATCAGCAAAAAATTAAAGAGAATGGAGTATTCAATGAATTTTAGAACTGAAAAATGAACAACTGAATAAAATTCCCAGTGGATGAGCTAAACATCAGAATGGACAGAACAGAGGAAAGATTCAATGAACTTCAAGAGAGGATGGTAGAAATTATTTAATCTAAGTCTTAAGAAATAGGTTCAAAAATCAACAACAAAAATCCAAAGCATCAGAAACTGCTATGACTGTAAAAAAAAAGTTCTAACATTTCACCAAAATACTTGAACAAGAGGAAAAAAACATTGGCACTGAAAACATTCCAAGAAATAGTGTTCAAGTTTTCCAAATATGGCATTTTGAAACATATAACCCTATGCAGTATTCAAGAAGCTGAGTGAACCTCAAGTGAAACAGACCTAAAGAAATGCACACTAAGAAATACAGTAGTCAAACTTAAGAAATTTAAGACAAAGAGGATAAAAATCCTAAAAGCATTCAGAGAAAAACAGTGTCCTACCTATAAAGGCAAAACAATCTAAGTGTCAGCACATTTCTTATCAGAAGCCATTGACACTACATAAAAGTGCAGAATATTTTTAAGTACTAAAACCCAAGAACTGTCAGTTGCTAATTCTATGTCTGGTGAAAGTAACTTATAAGAATGAAAAGAGGAGTTAGGGCATTTTCTGGTGAAGGAAAACAAGATAATGTGTTCTAATAATTCCTACCCTTAAAGAATGGCTACAGGAAGTATTATAAAGAACAAAAAGATAAGAAGAAAAATAGATGATTTTCTCTTCAGACATCAGGAAGGAAGAACAACAAAAAGAACAAATACGGATGAATAAAAATCTCTTTTTGAGTTTTCAAAATTATGTTCAATGCTTGAAGTAGAAAGTATAGCATTATCAAGTACAATTTACAGTGACATAGGAAATATTTATGACAATCTTCAGTGGGCTAGGTTAAGGGACAAAATGGGAGCTAAGATTTTAAACTTTGCTCAGATTGTTAAAATATGGACACTAGCACACCAAGATAAGTTATGTAGACATGTTAGTACCTAAACCAACAACTAAAAAACTATGCAAAGAGATAAACACAAAAACATTATAGATACACATGAAAACATTATATGTAAGACTATAATTTTAAAAAATTTAAGCAGAAAAATAAATTGGTGAATAAACCAATGGTAGCCCTAGGCTCCAAAATTTCCATAATAGCAATATGTAAATGATTTAAGTCACTAGGATAAAGATTGAAACTTTTAGGGTAGGTAAAAAAATCATGGTTCAACTATATGCAGTGTATAAGAAACTTACTTCGCAGTAATGATACAAATACATTATGAGTAAAGGATGTAAAAGATACAATATTCAAACATAAAACATTCAGGACTGGTTATATTACTATTAGATAAAATAGGTATCAGAGTGAAGGCAACTACCAGCACCAAAACTTCATTAACACTTGTCAGTTGACCAGATAAATATACCAATCCTAAATATGTAAAAGCCAAACAGTAGAATTACAAAATATGTGAGGTATAAATAAGTAGAATGGAAAAGAGAAATTTATAAATCTGTAATTATATATGGAGATTTAAACATAGTTCTTCATATTTTTTAATTTTAAAACAAAAATGATGACATAGAATTTCAAAAAATATAATAGGAGATTAACAGTGATTAATATATCACATGTTATCTTTAAAGTTGTTGCGCAGATTACAGAATTTAGGCATGAGAAAAAGATCAAACAGTGAAAGCACAAACTATTGTTTGTGATTGTTTTTGATGAACTAATAGATTAATAATATATACCCATATATATGTATATATTTTTTTCATTACCTTCTTTCTTTTCTCCTTTCCCTCATCCCAGTTGTTCTATCATCTTGAGCACTTTCTTCCCATTTCACTTTCACAATATCTGTTGTACATTTTGGATCCTATTTACTTGTTAAATTTTTTATACGAGGGAAACATACACATCAGATTTATTTCACTTTTGAGTATGATCTCAAGTTGTATCCAATTACCTATAACAAGTTTATCCTTTTTTGTAGCTGAGTAGTATTTCACTGTATAAAAATACCACATCTTGTTTTATACATTCCTCAACTGATGGACATTTGGGTTGTTTCCAAGATTTAGCTATTACAACTTGTGCTGCTATAAACATGGGTTAAATATATATCAGGGTGGTATGATGTTTTCATATCTTCTGGGAAAATACCCAGAAGGGAGATAGTTGGATGAAATGGGACCTCTAATCCTAGTTTTTTGAGGAATATCCACACTGATTTCTACAGTAGTTGCACCAGTTTAACTCCCACGAACAGTGGAGAAGGATTTCTTTTTCCCCACAGCCCCACCAGCATTTGATATTCATTGATTTCATGATGATAGCCCTTCTTATTGGAGTGAGATAGAATGTCAGTGTTGCCTTAATTTGCATTTCTCCAATGATCAGTGATGTGAAGCATTTTCTCATATATTTATTTGCCATTTGCATTTGTTCATCTGAGAAGTGCATATTCATCTCAGATGCCCTTTTCTGGACTGGGTCTTTGAATTTGGAAGGCCTGATTTTTTTCTGTTTTTTATCTGTTCTACGTAGAAATCCTTTGAGGGACAATTGACAAATTCTTTTTTCATTCTGTGGATTTTCTTGTCATTCTCTTGGTTTCTTTTGATGCACAAAAGCTTTTTAATAAGATAATTTCCCAGTTGTTGGTTTTTTGAAGCACTTTCCATGCAGTTTGGGTTTTGTTCATCAACTCTCTACCTACCCCTATATCTTTAACATTTCTACCTACCTTTTCTTTCAGTAGATTTAGTGTTTCTGTTTTAATATTTAGATCTTTGATCCATTTTGACTTTAGTGTGTGCTGATAGTGTGTGCATATGTCTAGTTTTAGTCTTTGAAATGTGAAAAACTAGTTTTTCCAGCACCATTTATTATAGGGCTTTCTTCCAGAGAACATGTTTGGCCCCTTTGTCAAAGATAAAGTGACTAATGTCTTTGTAGTTGTTTTGCACCTTATAATCTATACCACTAATCCTCAGGTCTGTTTTTTAAATTTTATTTTAAGAAACAAAACAAAACAAACCGGTGAGAATGATACAGAATTTCAAAAAAAATAGGAAATTAACACTAGTTAATATATTGCATATGGTTACCTAAGAAGTAGTTGTTCAGGTTACAAGATCTAGGCACAAAAAAGGATCAAACAATCAAACAATGACAGCACAAACTGTTCTTTTTGATGAACTCACAGATTAGTAGTATAGTTACCTATCTAGCATACGTACACATACATAGTATATAAAATCTTTTCCTTTCTTCCTTATCTCCTTTCCCCTATTCCATTTGTTCTTTCCTTTAGAACACTTTCTCTTTCATTATTACAATATCAGTCATACATTTTGGATCTTATGCTTTCAATTTTTTATTTTTTATACTATACAATGCAATATTTATAAGTGTGAGTTTGATTTATTTCACTTATGAGTATGGTCCCAAGTTGCATCCATTTACCTATAAAAGTCAAGGTTATCCTTTTTATAGCTTAGTAATATTCCATTGTAGAAAAATACCACATCTTTTTTATCCATTCCTCAATTGATGGGTATTTGGGTTGTTTCCAAGTTTTAGCTATTACAAATTGTGCTAATATAAACATGGGCACACATATATAGCCATGCATAACATTTTCAATTTTTCTGGGAAAATACTCAGAAGGGTAGTAGTTGGATCGAATGAGACTTTCAATCCTAGCTTTTTTTTTAGGAATCTCCATGCTGATTTCTACAATGGTTGCACCAATCCACACTCCCACCGGCAGTGGAGAAGAGCTCCTTTTTCCTCACAGCCTCACCAACATTTGTTGTCAGTTGATTTCCTGGTGGCAGCCATTGTTTCTGGAGTGAAATGGAATCTCAGTGTTGTTTTAGTTTGCATTTCTCCAATGACCAGTGATGTTGAACATGTCTTCATGTATTTATTTGCTGTTTGTATTTCTTCATCTGGGAAGTGCATCTTCATGTCAGATGACCATTTTTGGATTGGGTCTTTGAATGTGGGGGACCTGTTGTTTTTCAGTTCTTTATATGTTCTAGTCATAAGTCCTTTGTCTGAGGGACAGCTAGCTAAAATTCCTTCTGATGCAGTGAGTTTTATTTTCACTCTGTTGGTGATTTCTTTTGAAGAACCAAATCTTTTTAATAAGAAGAGATCCCAGTTGTTGATTTTTTGAAGTACTTCCCATGTGGTTTGTGTTTTGTTCCTCAACTCTCTGCCTACCCCATGTCTTCAAGATTTCTACCTATCTTGTCATCCGGTAGATTTAATGTTTCTATTTTAATATTTAGATCTTTGATCCATTTTGACTTTAGTTTAGTACATTGTGATAGAGATGGGTCTAGCATGTGGAAAGCCAATTTTTCCAGCAAAATGTACTAGAGAGGCTATCTTTCTTCCAGTGAACATGTTTAGCCCCTTTGTCAAGATAATGTGGCCAAATGTCTTTGTAGTTGTGTCTCTGTCTTCTAATCTGTTCCACTGATCTTCAGGTTTTTTTTTTTTCAGTACCATGCTGATTTTATCACTGAGGCTCTGTAGTATAATTTCAAGTCAGGGATTGTGATGCTTCATGCCTTGCCTTTGTTTCCCAGGATTGTTTCTGCTATTGTAGGTCTCTTCTGGTTCCAAATGAATTTTGGGAATGTTTTGTCTAGATCTGTAAGTATGTTAATGGTATTTTGATTGGGATTGCATTAAATCTGTATAACAGTTTAGGGAGTATGGACATTTTCACGTTGGTTCTACCTAACCAAGAGCAAGGGATGTCTTTCCATCTTCTGACATCCTCTTCAATCTTCTTTTTTAGAGTACTATAGCTTTCAACATAGAGGTCTTTTATATCCTTTGTTAGGTTGATTCCTAAGTATTTCATTGTTTCAGATGCTATTGTGAAAGGTGTTATTTCCATACTTTCTCTCTCAGTGAGTTTGTTCTTTGTGTACAGGAATGCTATTGTTTTCTGAGTGTTGATTTTGTATGCAGCTACACTGCTGAATTTGCTTATTAACTCTAGTAATCTTTTGATGAAGTAGAGTATCATGTCATCTGCAAATAACTTCTTCCTTTCCTACCCTTATTCCTTTTATTTCTCTCTCTTGCCTAATTGATCTGTCTAATGTTCCCAGAACTATATTGAACAGGAGTGGTGACAGTGGACATCCTTGTCTTATTCCTGATTTTAGAGCAAAAGCTTTCAGTTTTTTTCCATTTAGTATAATGTTGGCTGTTGGTTTATCATAGATGGCTTTTATGAGACTGAGGTAGATACCATCTATTCCGAGCTTCTGTAAGGTTTGTATCATGAACAAATGTTGGACTTTATCAAGAGGTCTTTTTGCATCTGTTGAGATGATCATGTTGTTTTTGTCTTTGGCACTATTGATGTGGTGTACTACATTTACTGATTTGCATATGTTAAACCATCCCTGCATTCCTGGGATAAATCCCACTGGATCATGATGTATTATCTTCTTGATGATTTGCTGCATTCTATTTGCCAGTATTTTACTGAGAATCTTTGCATCAATGTTCATTAGAGAGTGGCCCATAGTTCTCCTTTTTGGTTGGGTGTTTTTCTGGTTTTGGTATGAGAGTAATACTTGCCTCCAGGAATGAGATCGGAAGTATTGGTTCCCTTTCACTTTCATTGAAAAGTTTGAGGAGTATTGGCATTAAATCTTTTCTAAATTTCTTATAGAACTCTGCTGTGAATCGGTCAGGACCTGTGTTTTTCTTTGTTAGTAAGTTTTTAATCACATTTTCAATTTTTTTTTTTTGTGGTACCCGTGATCTAATGTTGCACTTGCCAGGCAGGCAGTTACACAACTGAGCTAAATCCCAAGCCCAACATTTTCAATTTCAGTAGCTGGTACTGGGTTATTCAGAATCATTTTTATCTTCTTGATTCTGCTTTCGTAATTCGTATGTTTCTAGAAATCTATCCACTTCTTCTGTGTTTTGCATCCTAAGTGAGTAAAGATTTTCAAAGTAGGTATTTATGATCTTCTGAATTTCCATGGGATCTGTAGTGATTTTGCCCTTTTCATTCCTTATTGTATGAATTTGAGTTTTTTCTTTCTCTTTCTTGATAAGGTTGGCTAGAGTTTTATCAATTTTGTTTATTCTTTCAAAGAACCAACTCTTCAATTAATTAATTCTTTGTATTGTTTTCCTAGTCTCAATTGTGTTAATTTCTGCTTTTATTGTTATAATTTTCTCCCTATGAGTTTCAGGCTTGAGTTGCTCTTTGTTTTCTAGAAGCCTGAGGTACATGCAGCATTGGGTTTTGTGTTTGTGCTCATTCCATTTTCTTGATGTGAGAATTCACTGCTATTTTCCTTGATGTGAGAATCCACTGCTATTTCCTGTATTTTCCTCTTATGACTGTTTTCATCACATTCCGAAGGTTCCAGGATGTTGTTTTTACATTTTCATTTGATTGTATACATTTAATATCTTCCGAGTCAGGTCTGGTGATACACTCCTGCGAACTTGGGTGGCTGAAACAGGAGGATCATTGCGAATTCGAACCAACTTGGGCTACAAAGTGAGCCCAAGGCAAACCTGAATTGCATACAAGACTCTCTCTCAAAAAGACCAAAAAAAAAAAAAAAAAAAAAGAAAGAAACTATCTTCTTTAATTTCATTGATTGTTCAGGATTGTGTTATTTAATTTGTATGTGTTTATGGAGTTTTGGTGGTTTCTTTTGCCTTTAATATCCAATTTCAGTGCACTATGGTTGGATAATATGCATAGCATACTTTCAAATTTCTTTGTATTTACTTAAGCATGTTCTATGGGCTAGTATATAATCTATTTTAGAGAATGTAACATGTGCAGCTGAGAAGAATGTGTATTCTGATATTGTTGGGAGGATCACTTTGTAAATGTCTATTAAGTCCATTTGTTCACATGTTTGAGTCAGTTCTGTTATATTTTGCTGACTTTTTGTCCAGTTGGTCTTTGTGAAAATGGGTTATTAAAGTTCCCAATTGTAATTCTTGTTGCTTATTTGATTTTTTATGTCTATTAATATTTGTCTGGTATATTTCAGTCCTCCCATACTTGGTGCATATATATTTATGATTGTTATGTGTTCGTCTTGAATTTTTCCCCTAACAAGTTTGTCATGACCTTCTTTATGTCTTTTGCTCATTTTTGGTTTCAAGTTCACATTTTCTGCAAAGAGAATAGGTAACCCTATTGGTCTCTGTGTTCCTGTCGCATGGAGTATTGTTTTTCCATCCTTTAACTTACAGTCTATGAGATTCTTTTTAAGTTAAATGTGTTTCTTGTATACATCATGTTGTTGAATCTTGTTTCTTCATCCATTTTGCCAAACTGTTTCTTTTGACTGGTGAATCAAGACCATTTACATTGATCGTTATAACTGATATGTACTGTCTTATCTTTGTCATATTGTTTTCCTGTAGTTCACTGCTTTTGTCCCCTGTTCAATTGCTTACCCTGCCTGGTGGTTTCTTTCTTTTATTTTTCTGGGAATTGTCATCATTTTTATCTCTGTCTAGAATATTTCTCAGTACCTTGATAGGGTTGGTTTGATGGACACGAATTTCTTCAGTTGTTCTTTGTCATGGAAGTATCTTATTTCTCCATTAATTTTGAAAGATTGTTATGTAGGGTACTTCAATCTTGGTTGGCAGCTGTTTTCCTTCAGGGCTCCAAACACTTCAAATTCTTTGGACAGTTTGTATAGAGAAGTCAGCCATGATTATAAGGAGTTTGCCTTTCATAGGTCATCTGTTTCTTTTCTCTAACAGCTTTTGTTATTGTGTTTTTGTGCTGAATGTCTACAATCTTTATTAGTATATGTCTAATTGTAGGCTTATGTTGGGTATTGCTGTTTGGAGTTCTGTATGCCTCACTTATCTGTGTGTCAGACCTTAATCCTATGCTTGGGAAATTTTCTGCTATTATTTCTGCAAATACTTTATTTTTATGTTATTCTGTGTTGACTCCTGCTTTTTCATTGACATCTATCAATCTTACGTTGTTTTCCTTTGCATCATCTTGGAGCTGTTGAATTGTTATTTAATGATCCCTTGTTACTTTTACGAGCTCTTTTCTTTGGTGATGGCTAGCCACAATCCTGTCTTCAAAGTCTGAAAATCTATGTTCAGTTTCATTCAATTATTTTTCCTGGCTTTGTATGGGATTTTTAATTTCCTGAATATCTCTTTGAATCTCTTTTATGCATTCTATTTCTTTCCTATATTGTTCATTCAAGATTTCCATCATTTTCCTATGCTCCTGTGTTTTGTTAATCTATGTATTCTGTATCTATGCTGAGCAATTCCTTCATTAAAGTAGTCATTTCTTTTTTTAATCTGTCATTCTCAATATCTGATAGGATGATTTAAAGACTTCAGCAGTATTGTGAGCCAGCAGTGTCTAACTGATTTCAGCACAATGCTTTATTCAACAAGTGGAATACTTGTTCATTTCAGCACATACTCAATATATTCCAAGGTGGACATTATCTTGGACTGTGTAAGAACACCAATTTTAAGAGTTGAAAGCATACAGAGTATATTTTCTGACCACAATGGCATCAAATTCAACATTAATGACAAAGGTAACAGGAAAATTTCAAAACATCTGAAAATAGTGCACTTCTAAATAACCCATGGTGAAAGAAGTAGTCTGAAAATAAATTTTAAAAATACCTTGAAGCTTAAAATACAGTATGTTATAACCTATAGGATATAGCTAAAGCAGAACTGGTTTAGATTTTTTGCATTTATGGTACCAACAAGAACAATTGAAAGAAATAGATGGAGGAAAAAAGAACAGTATAGAAAACAATCACATAGAAAACATAAAAAGTGAGAAAAAATCAAAGAAGAAAGTATTTCTTTAAATGAAAAATAAAATGAAGTCTTTCTAATAAAAATAAGAAATGAAAGAAGATAAAAAAATTGCCAATATATGGAATAAAACAGTACTATTACAGATACTTCAGATAGCAAAAGCAGATAGGTATATGCCATCGGTAACTCTACACATATAAATTCAGCAATTTAAGTGAAGTGGACCTATTCATCAACAAACGCAAAGTAGTATAACTCACTTGATGTGAAAGAGATAATTTGAACAGTCCTATAACTGTTAAGGTAATTGAACTCATGATTTTAAACTTTCCTGTAAAGAAATCAGACCTAGATCATTTCACTGAATAGCTGTGCCAGTATGTGTACTTTATGTGCAAGAGAGTTGTTTAAAAAGTAGAAGAAAACAAAACAGTTCAGACCCCACAAATTCTATCTGGTCTCTTTCAGGAAATAGGGTAGATTATTTCTCAATTGATTTTACAAAATTGGTATTACCTTGATAGCAAAACAAAAACATATGAACACAAATTACAGAGTGAACATGTTTCACAAATGTAAATAATTATTCCTTAACCAACTGTTAGCAAGCAGGATTTAGCAGTTTATTGAAAAGTATTATATACCATGATTAAGTGGTATTTATTCCACAAGGCTAGTTCAATAGTCAAAAATCGAGTTCATTTATATAAGGCTAGTTCAGTAGTCAAAAATTTAGCAGTGTAATCAAATATACTAACAATCCGAAGAAGAAATCTCATGATAATGAAATGAGGTTGATGAAAAATCAACACCCATCCTGATACTATCAACAAGCTAGGAACAATGGGGACCTTTTCAGGATGATAAATTGAATGCACAGTAAACCTACCATTGGTATTCTTCATGGTGACATACTGAATGCTTTCCCTTAAGCTTGATAACCAGGGAAGGATGTTCACTATCACCACTCTTTAGTTCTCACCAAAACCAAAATTCAAGAAAAGGAAATAATAAGCATATAGACAAGAGAGAAAGAAAATCCAAAAGAAAGAAAGAAAGCTGTTCCTATTTGTAGTTGATATGATGGTCTGTATAGAAGACCTGCAGGAATCTATGTTTAAAAACTCATAGCATAGCCTGGGGCCATGGTATAATGGCGAGCACTATGGACTCTGAATTCAAAAACTCATAGAATAAATAAGTTCAGCAAGGTCACAGGATACAATATCAACATATAAAAATGAATCACATTTCCATAAAATAGTGATGAAAGTGTGAAAGTTGGAATACAAAATATACTATTTACAGTTACTTTAAAAATGAAATAGGCATAAATCTAACAGCCTAGAGGAGTTGATGCTGAAAACTATAAAATATATGAGTTATGTAAGTCATGTGTATGAACTGAAAGAAGTCGATTTTCCTTAAATTGGTGGATAAGTTTAACATAATTTCTATCAAATTCCTGGCAAGATTTTTTTGTGTGTATAGAAATATCACTTTAAAATTTATGTGCATAAGCAATTTGCTAGGATAAGTTAAATAATTTTCAAAAAGTTTCTAAAAGAATAATCACTCTATTCAATCTGATTCTTACTAAGCTAATCAAAACTATGACTTTGACATAGGGATAGACACATGGATCAGTGGAATAAAATAGGGAAATAGGCTCATGCAAATATAGCCATTTGGGTTTTTACATAAGAATAAAAGCAATTCATTGTGGGGAAAGAATAGTCTTTTTAACAAGTGGTACTGAAGTGATTAGATATCCATACTCAAAAATAGTAAATCCTGATCTAAACCTTGCTTGTCAGACAAAAATCTACTGAAAATGTGTTGTATTAATGTGACAACTGTTAAACTTTCAGAAAAAAATACATACTTCTAAAAGAAATTTCTAAGTTCAGGATTTGTTGAAGAGTTATTAAGACATGACTAACACCAAGGTAGAGACTGTAAGTGGAAAAAAATTGTGAATTGGAATATATATAAACAAACTATACATCCACCAAGGACCTGTGCAGACTATAGACTGTAACAAATTATTTCCAAACCACACACTTGACAACACAATTATTTCTGGAAAGCATAGAGAACACTCAAAGCTCTAGAATTTAAAAAACAAAACAAAACAAAGCATCCTAAGACAGGCAAAGACATGAGGAGGATCAGTACGTGAAAGAGGATATATGTGTGACAGGAAAATGTTCATCGTGAGTCATTAGAGAAGTGAAAATTAAAACTTCAATGAGATATAACTAAGTAGTCATTAAAGCAGCTAAAATAAAAGGTTGTGACAATATCAAATATTGGAGAGGATCTGAAGAATCAATCTTTTGTACATCAGTGGTGAACATGTAAAGTAGTGTATTTACACTGGAAAATAGTTTGTCATTTTTTAAAAAACTAAACATATGCTAATTATAAAATTTAATATTTGTGCTCCTGAGCACTTCTATGAAAGAAAATTTGTCTGCACAAAATGTGCCCACTAGTATTCTGTAAGCTTTAATTATAATGGCCCCAGATTGGAAATAACGCATACATTCTTTGGTGGATAAATGATTAAACAAAGTAAGGAACATTCATACTGTAGAATATTATTCAGAAATAGAATCTACCATTAATAAAGCAACACTTGGATACATCTCAGTGAAGTTATGTCAACAAAAAAGAACATAGCTTGAAAGTTCACATACTATATAATATTCTTAAAATGAGACACTATACTTGAAGAGGCAGTTAGTGGGTACTAGGTTGCATATTGCGGAGAGCAAAGGGTAAGTGGGTCTATAAAAGAAGTAGCAGGAGGGAGACATTGATGGTGATGGAATAGTACTATACCTTGATTGTGGTGGTAACCAGCTATACTTGGTAAAGTGACATAGAGCTTGACTTTCAATCACACTGTCTGTTTTCTCTTTTTTTTTTCTTGTTTCACTATATTTTTTAAAGATATATCCTTTAGGCAAATCTTGCCACAAGATCTCTGTACTATTTTTCCACTTTTCCTAGAAATCTGTAGCTCTTTAAAAATAAATGTTAGGGCTGGGAGTTTACCTTGGCGGAGTAAGTGCCTGCTTGGCAAATGCCAGATCGTGAGTTCATTCCCTGGCACAAAAAAAGAAAAAAAAAGTTAAAAAGAGAGAGAACCTTCTACAATGTCCTTCAGTAATATTTATTGCTGACTTTGCAAAAGGAGCAGTTTTTAATATTGTTTGATTGTGTTATAGTTTTGTATAGGTTTGTTTGCTTCAACAAAAGTTTTCCTGCTTTTACAGTAAAATGTTTGTGTTGGAAACTGGACTTTTAGAAATGTATTTCTAGCTACTTTACAAAATGAATTAAACTTCTCACAGCAAAGGAGAGTTTGTCCTGATAGAATTTACAAAGGTCAGAAACCACAGGTTGTCTTCAAAGAAGACAGTGGTCCCTCACCCCAACAGCAGGTAGACCTCATTGAGAGCTTAAGGAAGCAGAGTGTGTGCCATAGATCCTCCAGCCTGGTTATTCTATTTAATTTTTTTACCATCTGATAAAATGTTTAATTACTTGATAATGTATTAGACTGTAAAAGAAAAAAAACAAATTTGATTAAGACTCTTGAACCATTTCTTAAACTTTTGAAAATGCTTACAACAGTTTTTGTTTTAAATCTCTTCCAGACAATGAAAGATTGATTTTTTTCTTATTTTTCAATGACAAATCCTGAGGTACTTTGGCCAGTGTCATAAAACAGTTAATGGTTCTGTTGTCTCATATTGTATGCATTTTGTTTTCCTACCTGGAGTGTCAAGTGGTGGTCACTTATCTCCTTTAGAATGACTATCTTGATGTAAAAACATACTAAACACATAATTAGCACTTTTCCAGTAGCTGATTATTCAGTTGTTCTATACTTTTTTTAATGAAGCTGGGAAAAATCCATTGCTCAAATCTTATTGTTCTTTAATAAAATTCCCTAAATGAAATTATGACAAACAGAGATCTGGTTGGAGACATTTCTAGTTTTGATATAAGAGCAAACTATTTAGGGAAAAAAATCTTTGTTCTGTTTTAGTGCTTTGTAATGTACTTAAAGAGTCTATATTTACTGTTTTCTATACTGAAACAGAACAGGGAAATCTTTATTAGAGTGTCTATATGTCCTTATAAATTAAACTTGTAGTTAATTTCACCACAGCTGTGTTATTGCTTAAACTAAAGGGTGCCCAGTTGATTGAGAAAGAACAGAGGCTGTTAGGTCAATAATCATGGGCCGACTTTAATTTGCATTTTAGTAAATTTCTTAGCAGTATTTGCTGTGACATTTGATCATCTCTGTTTCTATTTTCCAATTATCTTATGATATAAAATATTGAATGCTATGTCATTAATAAATACCTGGCTGATTTCTACCCTTCATCTAATAAAGATTTTTTGCTAATATATGATGTGTGTGCATGAAAGCTATGCTTTTATATTTATATAAATGTCCAACTTTAAAAGTAGGTTTTATATCCAGGGTACTTTAAGGAAATTTTTTTAATGAAATGAGTTATGTTTGAAAGCATTTTTGTTTTTTTTTCTGGCATATAAAATAGCTTTATGTCTAAATGTTCGATTTTATGTTATTTAAGAAAGTTGATATATTTTCTTTTTCATCATAGGAAATAATATGATTTGATTTTTTAAAAACACATTAAAACTGTTTCTAAATATTTTAATGAATTTCATCTTTAAAGTGAGAATGATTTCTGTTAATTTAAAAAACCATGCTATGCATCATTTTTGCTATTAAGGATTCATTTATTCTCTCATTAAAATTTTATTTACTATTGCGTGTTTACTTCAGGGATACATCAGAGTTGACAAATAAGTTCTCTGACCTCAAAGTTTATATGACGAGATAGGCAGTTAACAAGTAAATAGATGGAGAAATTAGATGATGATGGATAGTTGTGAATTATGTGAAGGAAAATGTGATTCATGTATCAGAGGTCACCTCAGTGGGTGGTCAAGGAAAGCTACTTTAACAAGATGATGTGTGCACTGAGTCATAAAGTATAAGGATGAGCCAGTGTTAAAGGTTAGAGCCTTTGGTACCATGTGTATAATAAACTCAAACTCAAGAAGTCCCTAGCAAAGAAGGGAGGTATGCTCAGGAAGTAGGCAGAGAGGAGTGTAGGTGGAAAGGATAGCCAGGGAGGAGTCCCCAGTACCAGATGAAAGTGAGGCAAGACCTCAGCCAGGGGGCTACAGGCCATTCAGGTCATCTGTATTTTATTCTGAGCATAACAGGAAACCTATGGAGCCTTCCTCAAATTTGGTGAGGAAGCTGAGAGACCACAGGTAGACCTGCCACAGAAGACAGAAAAGATTCAGTTACTTGGTGTCTCTGAAGTGATTCCTGAATTGTCAGTGAAATTAGTACTGACATCTATGTAACAGGGCTTTTGGGAAGGCTCTGTAAGAAAATGACCGTGAAAGAGTTAATACAGTTTGACAAGTCCTGTACTCAGCAATATAACAAGGTTACACTCTGTTGTTGTTAGACAAATGGAACATCTCACTGCCTTTGTGAAACACACAACAGTGGGCATATCAACAGACGTGCCGCACATTAGTCACTTTGTTAGAAGTACATACTAGGTAAACCCAGCACAAAAGAAAAATCTTCTTGCTGGGGCAAAATATCAGAAAAGCTACACAAAGGAGCATAGTCCAACTTATGCTAATAAGCCCCAAATGCACCTGTGATTTAGCCCAGGTGCCCCAGTGTCTCCCCTTCAGTGGTGCTATTATGTTCTGTTTGGTTTAGAGCCTTGCCCTCCATATCCTTTGTGAAATGCAGTCCCTTATGTTTAATACCAGGAGTAGTGATTGTTGGGTTCGTTAGGAGATAACATAATGTTGCCAATCAGTTGAGAGTTCTTTTCCTTGATTTATGTAGAAATCAGCAACTGACAGAGTGCAGCTATACTAGTGGCCCTGATGCCAGTAGTTGATACCAGTTAATACTCAATGTCACTGGTCAGCACTACAGACTGCTGATCTTGAACAGTGGCTTGTGCTGGAAGCCATTGTGCAACTCAGCTAGTTGTTAATCTCTGGAGCTCTTCAGGGCAAACAACCACTGGTGATGATAGCTTTGTTTTTTAAAGTGACCACTCTGTTTATACTACTCAGAATAAGAATCCTGAGTAGATTTACAGGAATTTCCAAGCCCACACTACCTAAGAAATAATTCTTCAGCATATTTACAAGACTGCTAGAGCAAAGCTTTATTTGAACAAGTCCTGTGCAGCAGTATACCAGAGGGAGCCTTCCTAGACTAATTCAAGAAAGTGTAAGGTGAATGCTGTTTATACCACCACTGCAGGCTTGTGGTTGGTTCAAATTCAGATCTGCTGATTAGTCCCAAGTGTGTGCCTGTGATTGCTTCACATTCAGCCCAGTGAGTTTTCCAAGCAGATGCAGGGACTACAGGAAAGCTCCAGCTATCATGACAGCAGTTCGGTGAAAAGTTGAGAGATGAGAGCTGTTTGACAGCCATCTAGTGTCTGCAGAAAAATGGTGGGACTGAAACCAGGGAATCTTTAGGAGGGATGTCTGTGTTCTTCCCAGCTTTTGGGGCTTAGGGAGGTTGCACATGTTAAAACTGGGCCTCCCTCCCTGATCTTGTTCACCTCAGAATGGTTTCCCTGCAGTTTCTTCAAAGAGGCAACAGTGTCCTGGAGGACAGTAGCCACTAAATAACCAGGGAGGACACTGAGGCCAAATTGCACTCCCACCCCCAACATGATAGAAAAAAGGAGGAGAAAGGCAAGTACTTCTCACCTACTTCATTAAAGGAAAGCAGACAATGGAGGGGATGCCATATGGCTCAATGAAGGATTCCAGGAGGCAGGGAAAGCCCTAGAGGAATAGAAGATCCTTACAATGAGAGTACTAGTGAGGCTGGGTAACCCTCAATAAGACTGAGTTGCATGAAAACACCCAAGACAAACTCTGTCTTCAAAATTGGTCTGGCTTCTCATTACACTGATGATGATAGAGACCTCTTAGAGGGGCACTGATTTTTGTATATTAAAGTCTTTTGGAAGTTTCACTCTGTGTTGTTATAAAGTACCATTGGGGGGGTTATCTTTTCATGCATGCCTAGAAAATCTCTTCTTCCAGAAAAGCAGTGCTGGGATGATGGATTTCCAGAAGGTTAAAGTAATTGAAGGTTTGAAGTCAGGAATGGAAAAGATGATCTTTGCACACTACCTCTTTGCTTCACCACAGGATGTTTTGTATTCATTGCTTCAAGATCTTAGATATCTCTTGTTTCTTTCTCCAACACTGACTTTTCTGTCTTTTGCTATTGAACTACACCTAGTCTGGGCTCCAAAATTTGTAACAGAACATGCAAAAAAGAATCTTTTCAAATATTTGGTGCTCTTTTAGAGTAAGATCCCATCAGTCATCAGAGTTCTTTTAGCAGCTCTGTCCCCATACTTGATCACTGATCGTGGGGTCAGGACTAGAGCTTTTATCTGGAACACATACTGGCTTTGAAAGCAAAACTATTTAATATTAATCATTGTGCAATTTGCTCATATTAAGGTGTTTTAGTCACAACTATTCAATTATTGACAAGTGTTATATCTAGTAACCATTGTAATAAGGAGCACAACAGAACCAGGAATCAGCACAGAAGACTTTATACTGCCAAAATAAATGTCCCATTGATTCTCTACAACATAAAAGAGAGCTTCTCAGACTCTAATCCAAAGGCTGATTCATCTCAGTACACAAACACATTTAAGATGTCAAATTAGAAAGAGTGAGAGGCAGGTATATAAGCAGTAGAAATGAGAAAGCCAGCAGTTTAACTGCAAAGGAGAGATTGAAGAATGCAAAATGTGGAAGCCAGAATTCAAAAATTGAAACACTTTGTAGCTATGTTGTAAAGATATAAATAATTCTGTATATCTGAGGAAGAGGAAGAGTTCTGGACTTTAGATTCAAAAGCCTCAAAAAACCCACAAATTGAGGTAATATAGAGTCAGGAAGGAGAGACCTTATTTGCTTCCTCTGTGATCAGACCCTCTTTCATTTCCTCTTTTTTAAATATGAAAAATAATTATTGCTATTCTTGTGAATAGGGCTTTAGAACTATAAAAATACAATATGAGTTCCAGGGTGGTTTTTTTGGGGGGAAGGGGAAGAATTCCTTTCCAAAATGTTTTGATGTAAATGGAAGATGGTTTATTTTTATTTTTATTTTTATTTTTATTTTTATTTTAAAGAGAATAAAACAAAAGAGGGCAGAACAGAGCAGATCAGAACAGGACAACATAGGCAACACAGTTCTTTACATTAAGACAACCAGACATTAACAGCAGCTATCACAATATCTCTTTCTCTGCTATAGTTGAGCATAGTTTCAAATACAATAATATCAAACATAACAAAATATTATAAAACCATTCAAAGAGTGAAAGAATTACAGGGCATTCTGAACTGAACAACAGAGCATGATCAATGGGTACTATAATCTCTCATTTTTGATAAAAAAAATTTTATTTATACTATCACACATATTCAAATCCCAATAAGACACAATGTGATAGATAGATAGAACCAATGGTAGCAGAAGAATAGAAGCATGGTAGGACTTCTCTAAGAAGGACGATATTAAATCAGCAATAGCTGTCATAATGTTTTGTTTTCTTCTAAACAGCTGTTCATGCCATCACGCATGATATAGTCAAACAAAACAGAATAACACCATTCCAACTGATGAATGAAAACATTGAAAGGCTTCAAAGCTATGAGATGGGGGACTCATGTTTACCATAAAATCTTACATACTATTATCAACTCTCACACTAGGGGGCCTATACGGTATTTACACATGTGAGTCTGGTTTATTTTGCTTATGAGTACGGTCTCAAGTCGTGTCCATTTATTTATAAATATCTCAATGTAATCATTCTTTATAGCTGAGTAGTACTCCATTGTATAAAAATGCCACAACGTTTTTATCCATTCCTCAGTTGATGGGCACTTACGTTGTTTCCAAGATCTGGCTATTAAAAATTGTGCTGCTATAAACATGGGTGCACATATATCACTGTGGTATGATGTTTTCAGTTCTTCTGAGAATATGCCTAGAAGTGGAATAGCTGGGTCAAATGGGACTTCCAAACCCAGCTTTTTGAGGAATCTCCAGACTGACCTCCACAGTGGCTGCACCAGTCCAAACTCCCACCAACAGTGCAGAAGAGTTCCTTTTTCCCCACAGCCTCTCCAGCACTTGTTGTTGGTAGTGTTTTCTATCCTAGCCATTCTTTCTGGAGTGAGATGGAATCTCAGTGTGGTTTTAATTTGCATTTCTCTCATGACTAATGATGATGAACATTTTTTCATGTATTTATTTGCCATTCGTATTTCTTCATCTGAGAACTGTGTATTCATTTCAGATGCCCATTTTTGGATTGGGTCTTTGAATTTCGAGTGTCTGATTTTTTTTAATTCTTTAT
>PVJX010017985.1:0-37355 GCA_004027295.1 Dolichotis patagonum
TTTGTTCTCTTTTAAACTTAATTTATGAGCTTTTTGAAAGAGATTATTTTCTAATATTTATGTAGTCAAATCCCACATTTTCTCCTACTGTTTTCTCTCTCTCTCTCTCTCTCTCTCTCTCTCTCTCTCTCTCTCTCTCTCCCTCTCTCTCTTTGGCTTAGAATCCTTTCTCTATCCAGAGATCAAGAAAGTCTTATTTTACCTTTACTTGATCTTAGTTGTTTTGTGGTTTTATCTTTTACATTTAATATTTTAATCTACATTACCTTCTTTTAGGTATAGGTTATGATCCAATTTATATCACCAGGTATAAGTGATCCAGTTTTATTAATGTTAAATAAGTAGCAAGTTACTTCAGCACAATAATAAGCTATTTTTTTGCCCAATGTCATCAAATTCTACTTTCTGGTGGTGGGTCTATACTGGGGATTTCCAATATAGTATTATCTTCATTTTTCCCCCATACCACACCCTCTTTATTAAAGTACTTTAAATTTTAAAAGTACTTTTTTAATTTTAAAAATATAAAAAATACTTTTTAATAAAACAATAAGTGCCTCTTTTATTCTATTGCTTCAATTTCATTTTGATTTTTCCCATGTTTATTCTTCCAGAATAACTTAAAAATCATTTCATGAAGTTTTAAAATTTTTCATTTGAATATTTAGTAGAATTATATTTTATTTATGAATTAATTAGATATAAATTGAGAGTTCACTGTTGAGACTTCCTACCAAGAAACATGGTATATTTTGACATTAATTCACTTTTTTTTCTGTGTCTTGTATCATGGCTTTAACTTCTCTGTTACATAAACTTGGATGGATTTCAATTCATCCTTTAATCGGGGTCTTTTAATTTTGACAAGAGCTCAGCTCATTCATATTTGTTGCCACTTTAGAAAATAGAGATTTTATTTTTGTTATGTTAAGCTTTTGTTTTTATACTTACTTGCTATTTTATTTATTCTGTTCTTGTTGTTTTTGGTTTACTCTATTCCTTTTGCCTAAATAATTTGAAGTTTATATTCTGTTTTCATTTTTAAATTTTAGAAATGGTCCCATTCTCCCTACTGTCTGCCAGAAAAGAAATTTTTATTAACACTTACTTGGGAAAGAGAAGAAAACTAGTAAACTTTTCCCTCTCTAAATATTACTCCCATTTCTCAGTTAAAAGAAAAAGAAATAAAAAATGTTAGATCTGAATTGCTATTAACTTATTTGAAGGCATTTTAAAAAGAAAATATTTGCCTATTGCAAAACTCTATTAAAGAATAGAAAAAAAAAAACACTCTTAACAATTCTTCTCCATCCCCCACCTCCTTTCTTTTCCCACATACCCTTTTTTCCTGAGTAGATAGGTATCATGGTTGGCATCCTGCATTTAAACTTAACTCCATATCCTAATTTAGCCCAGGATTCTTTAAACTGTGGCCCCTGCAGTCTTGACAGCTGTGTCTAATACATCTCTTAAGCTTTTGGCTGTATCTTCAAGTGATCTTTTTCTTCATCCCAACCCCACAGAAAGTGTCCCTATGGTCTTCTAGACCTGGGAACACCTTCCTGCTGCCTGCACAGGAGCAGTCTAGAATGGCAATCACAGCTGTGCATCGCAAGTTCCCTCTCACAGATTCCTTCACATTTGCAGCTTAATACGACAACGGACAGATCTAAAGTTGGTCTGACTTTATTCCTTTTGTTAGAAACTTCTTTCATTTTTCTCTTACATTAGGCAAATGTTTTCCTTTATCCTTGAAATTCAAAATCTTCCATGGGATGTTTTCATTCGTCGGCCTGTTTTCATTTCCTGTTGCTCAGTGAGTCCTTTGAACCAGCAGGAATAGTAGAAAATGTTTTCCAATTTAAAAAAGACAATTAATTCAATTTCATGTGCTCTAGTTTCACCTCTTCAACTTCGGATATCTGCCTTGAATTTACCGCCCCTGTGATATATGCCTCTTTCTTTTAAAAACCCAATTATTTCATTTTATATATCTTTTCTTTTGAAATGAAAATCTCCCAAACTCACCTTTCATTTTGTTCTTGGTTTCTGCAGAATCTCACTTGCTGTTCACTCCCTTCATCGGAATCTCTAAATTAAGCAACTGTGTTCTCTCTTCATGCACTTTCTCCCAAATATGGTGTATTTATGCAGTGCATTTTTGCCTGCCTGACATTGCGCCTTTAAGCACTGTTCACACATTGTTATCTTGTTTGTGTTTCACAACACTCTCTGAAGACACTATTTTAAACCCCCTGTTTGTAGAATACTGATTTTTGGGATTTGAGTGACTTGGGGAGGTTTTGGTGGAGTCAACATGCAGCCTCCGTTCCCATCCTCACTCTGCATCTTCTCCCACTTCAGTTGTCCTCAACTGTCCTCCCTTCGTGCTGTCATGGGCGAGCTTCTGCTTGAGATCTATAGATGTGATGACATTTCAAATCTTGTTGAGTGGATGGTTAAACATGATCTAAAATTATCACCTTCTTCCTTCAGTAATTTCAGTGTTTCAGAAGACATTTCATCTGGTATCTTTGACAGGGGTGATAACGGTTGATCCTACCAGGATCATTCTCTAACTTCAGACAGCTTCCAACTCCACTTTCCATGGACTGGGTGTAGCCAGGTTGCTCCCATCTTGGAATATCTCTGGAATAATTTCCCCCTTTGTCTTCCTCATGAGGTGGCTTCTTGTCATCACTCAACTATTAGCTTGAAGCTCACCCCACTAACCACCTGAGCACACCCTCCATTACACGGCACAGTGTTTCTCACTGTGAAATAGCTTGTGTACACATTTATTAGTCTTCCTTCTATCTCTCCAAACTGGAATATTATTTTCATAAGAACAAGGATAGTGTCTTTCCTCTTCTTTCCTCTGTATCTCCAGTAGTGAGAGCAATGCACAACACATAAGAAGTACTCAGTAAAGATCTTGTAAATAAAGAGGGGAAGGAAGCTGAAGAGAGGAGAGAACAGAAAAAAAAAGAAGCAAGATATGTCACATGCAGATACAAACTCCCTATGAGGAATGGTATCATTATGTATATCTAAAATGTACCAATAAAACAAAAAAGTAGAAAAAATGAATGAATGAATGAATGAATGAACAGTGCAGCATTCTCAGTAGACTCCCACCCTCTTTCTCTCTGAACCATGCTGTCTCCATCTTACAAAAATCTCTATGCAGTTCTATCAGCTTTCTTGCTGTACAGCACCGTGAGAGAGCCCCCTGCTTTTATATTCTTCTGGTAACTTTAACCTGATGGGTGGAGGGGTAGAGATGAGGCAGGTGGAATCACTAATGAGAGCTCTGGTTTTCCTGGAAGTTCAAAATGAATTTAAATTAAACTCTTTCTCTCTTTTCCTGGCCTTGGAGGTTATATTCAAGAAGTTAGTGAGATCTTGGGGGAAGTAGACAAGGCACAGTTCTCCCTGGAAGGATACCTGGTAGGCAAGGTGACTTTTAAGATGGGCCTCTGTACCAGGGTCACAATAAAGGTTCCTTAATTTGCTGCTACAGGGGAGTCTCTGGCTGTATTGGTTTTTATTTTGTTTTGTTTTGTTTTGTGAGGAAACCAGCATCTTAGTGCTGCATCCTGCCAGATGCACCCAGTGTTTGAGCCACCAATGAGAAGTTGATACTCTCTCTGCTCTGTACCACCTCTTCTCCAAAGTCACCAGAGACATCATACTTCAAAAAAAGTTGCAAAGAGAATCAGGCTTCCAGACAAGGTATCTGCTCTATTGAATGCATAAAGAGTAGAGCTGGGCACATATTTGTGTAGCCAGAATTACAACTCACAGAGTCCAAATCCCTGAGCTGGAGGGAGCTTGCCCAACTTTCCCAGATTCCTCACTTTATGATGGAGGCAGCTCCAGTCAAGAAAGAGAAAAGAGATTTCCCCCATGGTTTTACAATCAATGATGGCACAACCTCCATGCTATGGTTTGAATGTCCCCTTCAAAATTCACATTGAAATTTAATTGCCATTTTACTATTAATAGTTGAGAAACTTAAGAAGTTCCCACATAATGGATTAATGCTGTACTAACACTATTGTGGAGGAGAGGTTCAGTTATCAGGAGAGCAGGTTTGTGCTCTCTCTCTCTGTCTCTCTTTCTCTCTCTGTCTCTCTCTGTCTCTCTCTCTCACACCTTGTGATGCCCTCCACCATGTTACAATGTAGCAAAAAGGAAGGAGGTCCTCACCAGACACACCCCTTTCATCTTGGACTTCCAGCTTCCAGAACTATGAGAAATGTATTTCTCTGCCTTACCAATTACCCAATAGGTAGCATTATGTTACAGCAGCAGAAAATGGACTAAAACCCTCCACTACATATTTAGGGTCCTGAGCCCATTCCAAGATGTTCTTGGCCCACTGTGCCTCCGTTTCTCCAAAGACACAGGATTCTAAGCTAGGAAGAAGGGAAAGCAGCTAGTATCTGCTACCTCCAGTCCTCCAGCTTTGCCAGCTAAGGAGTCCATTTCTTGGGAAGCAAGTGGGCCATGTTAATGTGGCACTGCCCTGCTCAGGAAGAACAGGACCCCTTACGTTGAGGAGGAGGAGGAGGAGGAGGAGGAGCAAGAGGAGAAGTAGAAGCCTGGCTTTGTACAACAGCATGCTGTGGGGGAGGGGTGACAGTAACACCTAAAACTGGCTCTTTCCAAATGGCCTCCACTGGACCTGCTAATGTGAGAGGCTGACTCACCCAGGCAGGGAGTTTTGGACTCCACTCTGGGCAGAACAAGATTAGCTCAGTGTTCTGACTCATACAGTGATGTCAGGACAATTCCAGGGTACATCATCAGGCACTCTGGAGAAGAAAAATGGTCATTACCGATCACAGAGGAATATTTCAAACGCCTTCAGTGAGGCTTAACATTGGGAGCTGTGTCGCTGCTTTCCCAAGGCGGAAGTTGCCAAACTCAGTGCTGTGAAGTGCATCCTCAAGAGTAGGAGCCAACCAAATAGGGTCTCAGAAGACAGGTCCCCGTGAGGAGATGCTGGTTAGGAAGCTTTGACTGGTAAGTGGAGCCTGGCTTCTCAGCCACTGTTGTCAGGACCCACTCAAGGACAGCAAGCTACCCATTAGTCTTTATCACAACATTTCATTTGAGGGTATGCTAAAGAAAACTACCTGATTGGCAAAGAGTAAACTCACTTAATAGCCTCTCTCCCTGCCAGACATAGATTAAAAGTGATTTTTTTTTGCCTAAATTACATTTTATTTTCTCACCAGCTGCTAACTCTCTGAGACAGATTGGGAGATAAATTATCACAGCAGTGAATGAATCTAATTTTTCAATATAATTCACGGTAATTCTATATTTTCCACACAAGATGGAAATAGCCCTGGCTCTTTGCCAAGAGCCAAACTTTCAAAAAGCACAATATCTCGGACTCCCAGAAGTCTGTAAGTTTGGAGGTTCCAGAATGAAAAGCTGACACCAAGGAGTCCTGAGGGATTGAACAAGGGAGGGATGCAGACAGGGAAAAGGGTTGGGGAAGGAGGAGGAATCAGGGATGAAGAAAAAAGCACACAAGAAGACAGAATGTGCCCAGCCTCTATCCCTCTATGGCTAAAATAACTTAACTCCACAACCTCTCTTTACCTCCAACATTCCTGGTTTTCCTCTTTTTTTCTGAAATGTTCTCTCCCCAGCACTTCGCATAGCTGACTCCCATTGATCCCTCAAGTAAGTGACAATTCAAATGTTACCTCCAGAGAGAGACCATCCTAGGTACACGCCATGGATTTAACATGATTTTTCTCCACTAAAATTTATGTGTAGGCTTGAATGGTCCCTAATATAATGGTGTTGAGAGTTGGGGCTTTTAAAGAACAGCTGTGGCCATGAAGACTCCACATTCCTGAATGCAGTAATATCTTTTTTGCGAAACTGAATTAGCGCTCGCATGAATGGATCAGTTGCTGCAAGGGTGAGTGGTCGTCACTCTTGTCCACGGTTTCAACATGCCTGCTTCCTTTCTACTTTCCTTCCATGATAAGGAGCAATATGTGACACTCACAAAAAGCCACGCATCTACTGGCTTTTAAACATCCCCACCTCCAAAACCGTGATCCAAAATAAACTTCTATTCTTATTAAGGAATCCAGTCTCAGCTATTTTGCTAAAGCAACATACAATAGAGTAAGACAACCACTCAAGAAGAAAGAAGCCCCTCCCTGTCATCCCTTGTCCCTTTACTCTGGCTTGTTTCCTTTATAGCACTTCCCACTTTCCAAAACAATGAGCCTATTTTTCATTGTTTAAGTGTCTGCCCTCCACGACTGTCAATATCACATGAGAAGGGACTTTCCCCATCTTGTTCACTATGTGCCCGGTACAAGGTGGTACTCCATAAATATTAGCAGACTCTATGAAGTATGAACAGAAAAGGAAAGGCGAGGAGTCCAATTTACTGCAAACACCTCTCATCAGGTGCTAGTCCCAACAACATGGTGAGGATGTCATGTAGCAATTTGTTATTGTTAGTGGGTTATTGATGGGAATTTAGGAGAGGGAATGAACAGCGCAGCCTTCGGTAAAGCAGCCTGGCTTAGCTGTGAGCACGACTGCGCCTTGTGTCAGTGAGTAATCTCATAAGGCGCATTTTTCTTCTCCAGGACCTTCCCTTGCCAATATTTCAGGAGAAATTAAAAATGGTAACTATTAGGAAGGTTGTTTACTAAAGAGTCTTTCCCAATTGGAATTAGACCAAACACAACTGAGGCCAGCCTGGTGCTGCCTGACATTCTTTCCTGCTGCTCCCAGGGACCTGAGGCATGGGCCTGCTCAGAGTGCCCGAGAGGTAGCCAGGGCCCCTGCCTCCTGGCCAAATGAGCCTAAATACTTAAAAGAAGAGGCATCTGCCATAGGGGAGGAATGTGGCTGTGCTGTTTGCTTTAAAGAGGCTGAGACTAGATCTGGCTTGGATCTGCAGGGAATATAAATGATGCAATTAATTGCCTATAATTTACAAGTCATTTGCACAGAGTTCTGTGAAAAAAAAGGGTTTGTAAACTGTATGTTGAGTGCTGTGGGCTTGGGATTTCATCATCATTTTTGGTACCTATGGAAAACCAGCTCAAAGTTGAGGGGCTCCGTCCAAAGGCTGCACCTGCCGAGATGTCTCTGAATGCCTTTTCTCTGCTCTGTTTCATCCCATCACCCCAGGTCATTTTACCTGCATTTGGTCATCACTTCATTTCTACTTTGAAGTGCAGTTGTTTGTGTTTCTTTTTTTCTCAGAGATTGGAAACTCACTGAAGGACATGTCCATGTCTAAAACATCTGCATATCATCCACCTTCCGCTCCACTACTATGGCTGTCTCCTGCCTGATACATGTAATCAGTCAGTGTGGACCATGCACTGAAGAGGAGGCTGGCCAGCCACTCTCTGTCCATGCCAGCTAAGGAGCGTACAGGAAAGAGTCATGGCAAATTCTCAAAAGAGAATATATATATATAGAGAGAGAAGGGTTATTCTCTTTGTTTATAGAGGGGTTGTGTTTTTGCCCCATGATGAATGGCATCTCAATGTTCAGCTGAGATCTCCCTGTCCCTTTTTGTAGTCCATTTCCATTGTGCCTGCTCATGGCTGTCTGTTTAGCCCCCAGGACCAAGGGAATCTATTGAGTCATTTGCTGTGATCTCTGAGGTAGTGTAGGTGTCTTGCTTGACACTGAAAAAAGGGCCACTGGAGTGTCTATCACCTCAGTTACCATAACAAGTCTGAAACAACAACAACAAATAACAAAATGGAAAGCAGAATTGAGGAGACAGTGAGAAACGAAGTTTGGACAACATCCTTTGCATCCAATTAGACCTGAATATGACTTTTTCTATTCCCAGGCTTTTCAGTTACGTGAGTTGTTTGTCACTTGCAACATAAAGGCCCTCGCCTCCTCAGCTGCTATATCCTTCGTGCCAGTGCAGCTGAGCTGTGAGTGACCTGAGTAATGACTAGGCTAGAGTCAATCGATGTCATCAAGGTAATGCTCAACTTCACTTATAATCAAAGAATAGCAAATTAAAACAATGAGATAACATTGTTTGCCTATCAACCTGGCAAAGATTAAACACAAAGATGATACTCTGCAGTGAGTAGATAAAACCTAATAGGGATATTGCAGACAAGCTGCTGGAGGATATTTAGAGGGTGATTAATAAATGCATATTAAAATCCTTAAGAACATGCAAAACCTTTGTGTGCACTGAGGAAAGGTCCTAAGGGAGTAAGTAAGCATTTGTGGGTTTCATTAATAGAATAAACATTGAGGTAGGTATTTACAAAACAGTGAAAATGGAAAATAATGTAAATGTCTAGAAGTAGGGGACAGATTAAGTAAATTTTGGTGGGTTTCATGATCAAATATTATATAATTGCTAAAGTTATATTTTAGAAATAACTTACTTGGAAAAATGTTTGTAATAAATGACATAGCAGGTTAGCAGCAAAATATTTTATACCATGTGTTATACCGCATAACAGCATTTTGTTTGACTACAGACTGCACAGCAGTGGCCTCAGAAGATCCTATCACCTAGAGACATGGTACCTATGGCAGTTTGTATAATTCAGTGGTGGCGCATCTATGGCATGCATGCCACAGCAGGCTGTAACACTGAAGGCTCTAAAAGGTTTTCCACACTGGTATAGATACACTCAATGATGTTTGTGCAGTGGCAAATCACCAGTGGTGCATTTTTCAGGTGATATCCCTGTCATTAAGCAACACATGACTGTACATGCTAAAAATCAAGAAAGGTACACTAGTGGAGATAAGAACTATCATTCTAAATGAAGTTATTATTATTATTATTTGGAGATGTACCAGGGATAGAACTCATGACCTTGTGCTTGCCAGGCAGGCACTTTTGCTGCTGAGCTAAATCCCAAGCCCTGAATAAAGATATTATTAAGAGTATCTTAAAATTTTTCTTTTGTATTTTGTCCAACTGGATCAACTTTTTAAATTACCCCACAACTGACCACTACCCAGTGCCTCTGTGGTTTTTATCTAGGTCCAAGCTGCCATCATTCTGGACAGATGATGTGACAGCCTTTAGTTGTCTACCTGGTTTTCTGGCTTTGCTCCTCATTCAGCAGCTGGGCTGAACCTTGCAAGACATCTGGAAACCTTCCAATTCTTCATGGCTTTTCATCACACTCATAATAAAACCCAAAGCCTAAAGTCACTAGCTAAAGTTCCCTATACCTCTAGACACAGCTGAAGAGAAACTTCAAGTCTGAATGTTGATCAGTAAAAAAATCCCCAAACCAGGGGATTTGAAAAGAGAAAATAAGATTGAAACAAACTGAACAGGATACTTAAGACTGTGAGACAATTATAAAAGATGTAAACTACATGCAATGGAATACACGAAAGAGAAGAGAAAAAAAAGACAGAATAAATACTTGAGGTATTGATTGAGAACTTTAAAAAATTGACAATCATTGGTAAAACCACAGAATGACAAACCACAGACCCAGTATGTCCAGAAAAGAGCAAGCAGCACAAGTAACAAAAAGTCAACACCTAGCCATATCGGGCTTCAAACTGCTCGTCAAACACAAAGAGAAAATCTGGAATGAAATCAAAGAACAAAAGAAAAAGGGTAACACAAGATATAGTATGCTAAAAAAATCAAAAAAATACTGGAATACCTATTCTAATTTTAGACAAAGCCTTCAGAAGAAAACTTATCAAGGACATTACTTAACGATAAGGCAAGTCCATCCTCCAAAAGACAAAACAATGTTTAACATGTGTGTGCTTAATACCAGAGCTCCCAAATTCCTGAAATAAATAGAGGCACTAGACAACGCCAGTGCTTATCACTGGAAACTTCAGCATATTGCTTTCAGTAACTGAGAAATCCAACAGGCAGAAAATTAGTAAAATAATCACCAATGAACTGATTATTTTTGATGTTTACAGAAGAGTTCATTAAACAACAGCACAATATATGCAGTTGGACCTCCATCTCTGCAAGATCCACATCCACAGGTTCGATCAAACTTACTTGAAAAAAAGTTGCATCTTGATGAGCATGTATTGACCTTGGCCACTCCTCCTCAAACATTACAGTATAATGACTATTATATAACATTTATAGTGTTTTAGTTATTATTTAAGGTACACAGAAGATACACATAGGTTATACACAAATACTATGCCATATTAAGTAAGTCTGAGCATCTGCAGATTTTGGTATCTCTGAGGTGTCATGGAGCCAATTCTATATTCTTTTTAAGCTCAGGTGAAACAATCACTAAAATAGATGATTTGCTAGGCTAAAATGCAGCAGTGCCTTAATTCACGAGCTTAATTCATTTCACAGTTTTGGGGAAACTGGCCTCAACTGTGTTCGTTATTCATGTGGAGTTCTTGAATGAAAGCAAAATTTTGGCAACTGTTCCTGTTTGCCAAAGAATTTTTTGCAAACAGAAACATTCGTGAACTGAGATATTACTGTATACTCCAACAAATTTAAAAGCCTAGATACCATACAAAATTTGCTCTTTCCTCACAGTAGAATCAAACTAGAAATCAATGCTAAAAAGCTAACTGGAACACACATGGAGGTAAAACAATATGAATTTAAATAGCACATGCACATGGATCAAAGAAGATATATCAAGATATAAAATTTTAAGACTTTATGAACTAAATGAAATCAAAACTATGGCATACTAAAGTTTGTAGAATGCAGAAAACCATGATTAGAAGTAAATTTGTTACACTGCAGGCATATTCAGAAATAACAACAAAAAATGGAAGATTAATAGTCCAAACTTCCAGATTCTATCTTAGGACAATAGAGAAAGAAAACCAACATAAACCTAAACTGAGCAGAAGAAAATGTATCATAAAAATTAAAGCAAAAATCAGTGAAGCAAACAGTAAACCAATAAAAATTTGAAACTGAAAGTTGATTAATTAAAAGAGATCAATGAAACTGATAAATGTTTACTTTCTTGAGAAAGAAAAAGATACAAATCACTAATATTAGAATTGAGGTAGAGATTATTAATACTGATCAAATGGACATTAAAAGATTAATAAAAGAATATTATGAAAAACTTTATCACCACAGTTTGATTACTTAGATGAAAAGGACTAATTTCTTGAAACCTCAAGTATATCAAGATTCAGAGAAGATAAGACAGATAATCTTAATAGACACTGATCTATTGAAGAAACTGATAATTTATAATTAATTAATAATCTTAAAAACAAAAAGCACCAGAACCAAATGTTTTCACTAGCAAATTCTATGAAACTTTTAAGGAAGAAATATTGTGAACACTGTACAATCTCTCCCAAACAATACAAGCAGAAGGTAGACTTCCTGAATCTTTTTCTGAAGACAGCATTAACCTAATGTCACAACCAGAAATGACACTACAAGTAGGCTTTCCTCTTTTCCATCCTTTTTCAACAAAATTCTAATGGTATAAAACAATAAAAGAATGTAAAATGTACAAAGATTGGGAAAGGAGAAATAAAACTTTGTTTTATTGTAACATGATTATTTATACAGAGAATTGAAAAGAATTGACACAAAAAGAAATCTTAAAACTAGTAAGCAAATATAGTGAGGTTTTAGTATAGGACATTGATATACACTTGCTTTTATATATACTAGCAATGAACAATTGTAATTTGAAGATTAATACAAATACTATTTATATTAGCACTTCCCCAAAAGTGAAGTACTTAGGAATAAACGTAACAAAATGGTAAACATCTATATGGGTATATACAGATGGTGAAATAGCTGAGAAAGAAATCAGGAAAACAACCCATTAAAATAGATTTAAAATATCTAGGAATTGACCTAAGTAAAAAGGTGAAAGAGTTTTGCAATGAAAATTATGGAACTTTGAAGAGAGAAATTAAAGAATACACTAGAAAATGGAAAGAATTACCTTGTTCATAGGTTGTCAGAATTAATATTGCATACATAGAGATACTACCCAAAGTGATTTACAGATTCAATGCAAGTTCCAGTAACATTCCAATGACACCAAAATTCCAATAACATTCTTAATGGAATTAGAAAAAACCCTAGCATTCATAAGTCTTGGCCATTTTTTTTTTTTTTTTTGTCATCACTGAAACCCAATATCCAACACTCACAACTTAAAGGAGAAAAGGTATAGTTCGGTCACAGTTTGTAGAGGTTTTGCCCCATAGTTTGGCTGGCCCGAAGGCAGAACTGCATGAAGGAAGGTCCTGGATAGAGGAGAGGTGCTCACCTAATGGTATTCAAGAAGCAGAGAGCCAAGAGGGAAGCTAAGGAAGGAGATAAACTCCTCCCAGCTGTACCCCAATAACCCACCTCTTCCAGTCAGACACACTTTCTAGCAGCAAGCTAGCCCCCATAATCCAGTCACATTCTAAAACTCTAACCTATGGCACATGAGGCTTGTGCGAAAACTCTACATATAACTATAACAATATGGAGATACGAGACTCAGAAAAATCAAAATAATCTTAAGGAAAAATAAGCAAGGTGGAGGCATCACAATACCTGATTTGAAATTACGCTACAAAGCCATAGTAGCAAAAACATAGCAGCAAAAGCAGTACACTAGCGGCACAAAGACCAAGACCAAGACAATGGGATAAAATAGAGGACACAGAAAAAGCCCATGTGACCACCACCATCTGCTTCTTGACAACCAAGTCAAAAATACATGTTGCAGAAGAGACAGCCTCTTTAACAAATGGTGCTGTAAAGACTGAGGATCCATATATAGAAGATTAAAACTAGATCTTTTTATCTCTCGCTCAGCAGAGAAATCAATTCCAAATGGATCAAATACCTGGAACTTTGAAACTGGTAGAAGAAAACATGGGGAACCACTTGAAACATCCTGAATAGGACTCTATAACACAGAAAATAATAGCAAGAATCAACAAATGAGACTATATCCAATTAAAAACTTTCTGCACAGCAGAGGAAATAATAAAGAAGGTGAAGAAACAGCCCATAATGGGGATAGCAAAAGTTTTAGAAATAAGCATCTGATTTGTACCCCAAAACCCACTTATTTATCAAAGTGCCAACACTGCAATTAAACCTGGATGCTGAGGTTCTAGTTTAGAAAAAATGATTCATATATTAACATCTTTTGTCTTAAAAGAAAAACTGATAGTAGATGTGCCATAGGTTCACCACCACTGGCCTGGAGAGTGGGAGAATATTTTCGCCAGATATTTCTGACACAGGAGTAATATCTAGAATATATAAAGAGCTCAACAAACTTGATACCAAAAAATTAAGAAGGGTGATCAGTAAGTGGTGAATGAATTGGACAGCCACTTTTCAAAAGAAGTATAAGTGGACCATCAGTTAAAAATGTTTTAAAAAATGTTAAATATCTATAGCCATTAGTAAAATGCAAATAAAAATATATTGATAGTCTATGTCACCCTAGTCAGAATGACAGTCATCATGGATACAAAAACCAGTAAATGCTAGCAAGGAAGTGGGGAGAGAGAAACCCTTCTGCACTGCTGGTGGGAATGTAAATTAGTACAAGTACTGCAGAAATCACTATGGAAATTCCTTTAAAATTAAAATAAAACTACCATATAAGCTAGTTATACCACTCATTGGTATATACCCAAAGAAAATAAAGTCATCACACAGCAAAAGGATAACTGCATACTCATGTATATCATGGTGCAGTTTGCAATAGCCAAGATAAGGATCAGCTTAGGTGTCCATCAACAGGTGAACACATAAAGAAAATGTCATCTATATAGTATACACAATGGAGTATCACTCAGTGACAAAGAAGAATGAAATTATATCATTTGCAGGAAGTTAGATGGAAATAAAAATCATCAGAGTGAGAAAAACCAGTGTGTTACCTTTTCACTAATATATGGAATCAAAAAAATAGTAACATGGAAGTAGACTACTACTGGTCAAGAGAAAGGAAATAAAGGGGAGAGCAAAGTGGAGTATTCTAGAGAGAAGTAGTGAAAATAAACCAGATCTAAACTTATTATATGCTTATATAAAAATACCACATTGAAACCCAGTATTTTGTAAAATTATTAGGCCCTAATAAAAGTATATTAATAAATAAACCTCTACTATCAAATACTTAAAAACATCTATCTGAGAAAAAACTTAAGACTTTTATATTTCTGAATACTATTTCATTATATTTTGTGACAGATATTTGTCTCAATACTCATGAGAAATACCAGTCTGAAATTTTCTTTTTAGATTTTCTTTCTCTGATTTTGGTACTTCCTTTTCTATTTTCTGGGAGTGACTTGGTAGAATTCTCCAATGAAATCATCTAATTTCTGTTTAAGAATTTTAAAAAATTGTATCAGTATTCTTTTTAATTGAAATAATTTAATTTTCTACTCAAATAATCTGTTTAAATTTAGGTAGGTTATCATAGTTTTATTTTCCAAAGAATTAATGTATTTCACATAACTTGGTAAAATTCTGTGCATAGAAATCAAAGCATTTTTCATTCTGTTCTTAACCTTTGGAGGTCTGTAGGGTTGGTTTATCCCTTATTTCATTCCTGTTATTAATTTTGTGTCTTTGCTATTTCATCAGTCTTGCTATCAATATTTTTAAAGAAACATTTTCTTTCATTGCTTTTCTGTATTCTTTTTCTCTTTTTAACTACACTGACTTCTGCTATTTATCAGTTTCTTTCTTCTGCTTGACTTAAGTTTATTTTGCTATCATTTTCTAAATTGTTAAAGAATTATGGATTTGGAATTTTTCCTCTTTTCTAATATGCGCATTTAGCACTACAAAGGTCCTTCTTGTTTCTGCTTTACCCATGGCTCAAAATTTACTTTTTCAAATCATTTCTTAAAGCTTCCTCTTTGACCCATGGATCATTACAACTATAGGTTGGTGTCCAATGTTTAGAGATTTCCATATTTTTCTGTTAATGAGTGCAAATATCATATATATGATATATATAAGAAAGGAGAGGGGAGGAGAGGGGAGAGAAAGGAAGGGAGGGGAAGGGAGGAGAAAGTGTACCTTACTAGTGTCATTTTACCATGGCAAGTGAAATATAGAAAAGATACCTTACCTCATTTTATGGCCCTTAACCCTCTCGTGGCTTTTTAAAAATTTCTGTCCAATGGTTCTACCCTTTCTGTATCCTCAGTGATGGCCACTGTCAAACTTGTCGTTCTTCTTACGGCAAGCAATTTTCTACTGAAACTTAGACATCTGGAGTATTTATTATGCTACGGAGATAATTTAAACGCCTTTCATCTGACCTCTTCTGACACTAGTGTGCCACAGTAAGAGGCCTGGGGCTACTTCATTACTTACAGGTGAGGGTGGAATTCTGGAATCCCAAACCAGCTTCCACTGATAACTGTGAGGGTGTGTCCCTTGGTACTCCAGGGAATGTGGGAATTCTGGCTCCCTAACAGGCCTTCAAAGCACCTTCCTGGTTAGAAGGGTTCCCACTTCTTAAATGATCTCCATTGTCACCACAGACAAAGTGGGCCCTTTATTTCTGGGCAGGGTGTGAAAGTCTTTAGTGGTTCTCCCTGGACACACTTCAGCGAGGAGGGAGAAAGACCCTGGTTACTATCAATGGGGTGAATGTCCTGTTTCTCCTTGTGGTCCTCACTCATACTGCAGGGGGTCAGGGGCTCCTTGCCCAATGGCAAGGCGAAAGTCCTAGCTCTCTGTGTGGCTTTCAGTGACACCTTCCATCTGGTCCAGGCAGTCTAGGCTCCCACTGAGCCTCTGCTGCCGTGGTTAGAGGAGGAGCCTCAGTCTTTTCTGTGGCATTTGGCTGGAGACAGCAATTATTGTCTAAACATTTTCTGTCTTGCTAACCCTGCTACTTTCCTGGCCCTTTCAAAACTTCTTCAAGAAGATGGAGTATATGTACTTTTTCTTATTTCACTTGATAGAAAAAGTAAAGTTTTATTAGGGTTTTTTAAAGTCAGCATCTGTTTCTGCATGGCTGGCTTCTTCAGATAGTTTTGGATATATGAGATAAAAAGTTAAAAATATACAAAAAAAAGAAACTCACGTTGAGTTATTCCTCAGGTTTGGAGGTCCCCAACCAGGCTTCCTTCTCTCTACCTTTTAGAAATTTCTTATGTGTACATGCAACAACCAGTGGTGCTTGTTGTAATTGTTAGGAGAAAAAGAAAAAAATTATGTTTCCATCTGCCCAAAGAAGAAATCTTCAAGTTATCTTTTAAATACATGAAACAAGTCATGTCATACCCCTGTTTAAAATGCTTCACCAGCACTCGTCACCCTGCAAACTGGATCCGCACTCCTAACTCTGTTCCACACCTTTAAGCCCTGTTCCCTGCCCACATCTCTGGGAGACTTTCTCGCTCTAAGTCCTCTTGCCCACTCAACTCCAGTCACACTGGCCTTCTTTGTATTTCCTCAAAAAATGTAGGCTCTTCTGTTAGGATCTTCACAAGTGGCCTTACCGCCTGGGGTGATTTCCTCCATATTTTCAGATCTCATTGTAAATACAACCACTACAAATAACCCTTCCCCAAAATCCAGTCTTTACTGTATCCCACTTAAGACTTTCCCTATGAGGAGTTGTTATTTCTATCTATTACACTCTGATCTGTTTCCTTGACTCCCTACTGGAATACCAACCCTTTGAAAATAAGGTTTTGTCCATCTTGTCTAGTTCTGTATTTTATCCTCCAACCTTAGAATGGTGCTAGGCAAACCATAAACTCGACACAAACAATTACTAAAAGCAGTGTAGTACTTGTGCCAGCCATTTATGTTCTACCAGTGTCTGGGAAAGACAGGTTAGAGCCAATGAAAGAATAAGATACAGGGAAGACTGTAAAAAAATTCTTTAAAATTAAGACTTAATATTTTCTTCCAGGTCTGGTGGCTAGGAAAATGATACTTTATTAGTAATATATGTTTAAAAAGACAAATAAACTTAAAACTTGTGAGTGAACAAATCTTAGCAAATTTACATTAGTGTCAAATAATAGCAAATGCAGAAATCATTAAAAGAAAACACAGCAAAGTCACACTCAGAGGAAACTAATTGTTGATTTTTATATCACGTAACTGCACTTATCTGATTATACAATAATAGACTCTCATTGTTTCCAGAAAACAAAGGAGCAAAAACAAGAAAATAAAATCTTTGAAAAACTACTCATAATGTGATGGCCTATTGTCCTTGTCTTTTTTTCCCTATGTAGACATACATTCACAGAGATAAAGATTTAAAATTTTTAAGCTAATTTGGATTTATAATTCAGAAAGGAAATAAAATGGTAATCTGGTACCTTACCTACTTGGGAGAAATTTAAGATAACCATTAAGAATAAACTGCATCCTAGTGTTGGCTGCCAAGAATAGTGAAAAATGGGCAAAGCAAAGATTATCAAAAAATCAGAGGATCTGAATTTTTCTGAGTAATTAATAGATAAAAAGTAAATTTGTATCAATTCAGTCTCTTAATTGTAACTCCTATTTAAAAGTAATAACAGTTAAATAAGCCTAAGTTTAAAATAAAAGGAGATAGCTTGAGGCATGTTTGGTTGTATGAAACAGAAATTCTAATCTAGCTTAAGAATACATGGACAGCAGTGTAATCAGACCGTGTGAGAATTGAAGGGCAAAATGCAGCTGGATTTTCCATCTTCATCTTCCTAAGGTTAAGTGGTTCCTGATCTTTGCTTCTTTCTATACATTTTTGGCTATCTTCTACCAAAATCACTGCTCTGGTTGGTATATTTCTTTCCCTTAATTTCAGTTTGCACACGGCTTTTCTGGTAATGGTAAAATTGGTCTGTACACATCGTGACTTTGCTCCCCACAGTTAACAATTACAGATCTTGAGTCTTTTAATTACATTTCTAGTAAAAATCTAATGATTAAGCCTACCTTTTGAAAGATCTATGCTTGCATCAAGCAAACATCGGTGACTACAGTCAAATTACAAGGGCATAGGAATCTATTGGCAAAGATAGAATAATAGAAATGCAAAGGAAATAAGCAGGGAAAAAATAAATACATGACAAAATAAAGAAACCATGTTAGCCAACTTTCCATCACTATAACAAAGTGCCCGAGATTACCAACTTATAAAAAGAGTAGTTTTGTTTTTGTTCACATTTTCAGTTCTCGTTTGAGATCAAGTTGTTCTATTGTTTTGGGTCTGGGGTAAGGCAGTATATCTTGGTGAGAAAGCATGGCAGAGCAAGACTGCTCAAATTCATAGGTAGGAAGTGAAAAAGGAAGAGACTGGCATATACCAATTCTCCGCAGGAACATACCTTCAAATAAACCCTACCTCTCAAGTTTCCACAGCCTCCCAATAGTACCTTTAAAACATGGGCCTTTGGGGGCATTCTAGATCAAAACTACAGGAGAAACCTAGAGCAGTAAATTTAATTTTTAAAAATTCAATTATCAAAATTAATATTTAAAAATCTGATAAAGCAACCAATATAAAACAATATTTAAGTTATGAGAGCATATTATGCCAGATTGTTAGATAATGTGAAGCCTTAACTTATAAAGAGAATAGCTTTATTTTTGTTCACATTTTTAGTTCTCATTTGAGAACTGAGTAAATAATTTGAGGTAAAATTTGAGGTAACTTGAGGTAATAATAAATAAATTTGAGGTAAATAAATTTGAGGTAAATTTGAGGTAAAATTGTCTTTAAAAACATGACATCCCAAACTTGATGTAAGAAAAAGTAGAAAAGATTTTTGGGATTAAATTTAAGATTATTGACAGTATCTACAAAGATGTGCTGTTAACTATTCCTAATACAAGTGATTCCTGTGTGCAATAAACTTCCAAAGCAAAGCATTTCAAGATGTCCACGTTAGTCAACAAAGTCAGTATAATTCAGAGCTGAAAATCTGATAAAGATACACCTACAAAGCAAAATCTATGCTCACATCATATCTGAATACCGACAAAAAGTATTAAAATACAGTATCAGTAAGTAAAATCAAACTTACATTAAAAGAACAATATACCAAGAGAATAATATATAAGATTTATTCCAGCAAAATAAAGATTTTTATATTGGGAAAACATATTCATATCAGGCATATTTGGCATAACATATGTTGTTCTAAAAGATCTTAGCAGTTATTAATGTTGCCTTTATCACTTATTTATGCACAAATTGTTGCAAACACAAATAGCAATCACATTCATAACAGATATAAGTTATTAAGTCCTGAGAAAAATTCTTGACAGTCATGCAAATGTTGCATGTGACAAAACATAGATTTCCTAGGAAATGAACAGATCTTCCCAAAGTCTTCATTGTAACCATCACAAAAATACATAAAAAGAAATATTTTTTAAATTCAAAATTGGTGAAATATTCAACATTATCCATTACAGAAATGCTAAAGTAAATTTTCAAATATTAAGTAAATAATCACTAAAACTGCTCTAAACACATGAAACTTTATTTTGGAGACAAGGTCTCACTAGACAGTTCAGGCTGTCCTTGAACTTGCTACGTAGCTGAGGCTGTCCTCCAGCTCCCGGTGATTCTCCTGCCTCAGTCTCCTGAGTATTAGGTTTACAAGTGTGTACCACCATGCTCAGCTATGTGCAATTCTTTTAACTAGTACTCACTGTTAGCATTGTTTTGAAGTTAATAGGAGTGGTCTGTACTTTACTACTTGGTGTTTGTTCACTTACTAACTAGAGTGCTCACATAACTTCCATGCCCAGTGAATTTTATCTAAACTCTATAATTTATGTGTGTCAATCTGACTAGGCAAAAAGATGGCCAAATAGCTGATAAAGCAGTATTCTTAGGTATATCTACAAGCATGTTCTAAAAGAAATTACCATTTGAACCATTAAACTGAATAAGGAGGAATCCACCTACCCTCACCAATGTGGTGGACATCATCCCCTCCACTGAGGGGCCAGATAAATCAAAAAGGTGGAGCAGAGGGGAATGTGCTTTCTCTTCTTGGGCTGGATAGTCAGTATCCTGCTTAGCGCATCAGCACCACCGTAGTCAGGTCTTTGTACCCAGATATTTTATCTTGCTCCTGTTTCTCAGGTGGGTTCAGACTGATTCTATATTTCCACCTTTATATTTCCACCTTTCCTGGACTTGTAGCTTTCACACTGATAAAATATGGAAGTTCTGTAGTTCTTGGTCTCCATAAGCATATAGTTGAATCCTTATACTAAATCTCCTATTATATTTATCATCTATGTATCTATCTATCTCTATCTCTATCTCTATCTTTATCATCTCTATCATCTATCATCAACCTATCTCCACTCGGTTCCATTTTTCCAAGGAACCATGGCTAATATTCTTACCATTTAATGTATGCGAGGAGGATGCAAGCAGAATTGGGGAAAACATAACCTGAACAAAACTCCAAAGGAAATCAAAAGGGAGAAGATAATAAATAAATGACAAAATACAAAAATCCAAACTAGTGAATTTAATTAACAACAAATGCATGCCATTGCAATAGTTAAGCAAGAAACAACACAATCATTTCAACGAGTGACACAAAGTAGTTGTTAACAATCTAAAATCTATTCATTATGTAAAAGTTTTAAAAGAAAATGAACAAAACTAGCTTCTGTTATTTAAAAAAATCCCCATTGGGCAGAAAAACTCAACTGTATACTTAATGATAATTCTAAAAATATATCAAATCTAAAATAAGCAACAGAATAATCATGCCAGATAATCATTTAATCATTTATTGTTACTGTGTGGGTTTTAGATAAAGCAGTAAGACACAAAATTGAGTTGTTTGAAAGGATTGATTCTCAGACTTCGACAAAGGCCGAGTGTATTGGAAAGGAATGAAAATAAGAATGGTAACAACTAATGCGTATAGTGTTTATTTGATTCTCATCAAAAATCTATGACTTAGAAATTGCTACTCTCTCCACACTGTAGCTGAAAAACTTGATACACAGAAGTAGGTAACTCCTCAAACATAGTGTGGTGGAGATAGCTAAAATTCCCAACCAGGAAATCTGAGTGCAAAAAACCAAGCTAATAACCGTGCTAAGTCGGATACTAGGCTAAGTACCATATATCCATATAATCATCTCAACAACTCTGAAAAGTGTGTATTATCCTCTCCATTATAAGCTGCAGCAGCTGTGGAATAAAATATAATACATAAATTCAATAGACTTTTGCACACATCTTAAAAATTATAATTATAAATATGTAGCTACATGGAAAGACTTCAATAATAAAATTTTAAATTAAAAGACCACATATGAACTAGCTATTTGACATAGCTGAAAATAAGGGAAAATATACCTACGTAAACAAAAGCTAAAAGGGATTGTGCTAAAATGGCAATGGTGCTAAGGCAAGGTCATGGGAATATGAGTGATTTTTTTTTCTTCATCAAAGCTTAGAATGAACATTTAATAAAAACAACCTCAGCTTGCAAAGTTGATATATAAACGATGAGTGATAAGTGCAAAGACTTATGTTGAAACATCTTCTAAAGCATTAAGTTAGAGGAAGGAGATTTTTAGGCATAAATCAGTATACACTTGGAGTAGATGTTGGAGAGAATGGAAGAGACAGAATAATTGCCCATGCACGCAACTGCTTCCTCTGCCGCTCAGGGGCTGTCTGTCTTTGCTCAAAGCAACCTCATTAAATGGCCATATCCAGTTCCCTAACCCAAGGCAGGACTGCACCTGAAGTGAAACAGATGTACTGAGAGCTTTCTGGCTTCCTGTGTTCAGTGTCCACTTCCTTCCTGGCCGCCAAGCTATTGACTACTAACATTTATAGTGAATTGCTTAATTCACATGGTAAACATAGGTAAATTTAATTCTGTCTAAGATGCAGAATGAAAAAGTTGAGAGAGGGAGAATAAGCATATTTTAAAAAATAGTTTTTCACATAATAAGGTCCCTCAATCTTCATCAAGAGCAAAACCAAGGAAATAGCCATCTTTCAATGCTGGAAGAAAGGTCACATTAGATTTATCAAACGTATTAAAATGTATTTTAAATATTAATTATTGTTGCCTTATGACTCAGCTATAGAAATTAACTCCAATTAAGGATCCAATTCCATGGTACAACCAAAAAGGAAGTAGAGGTGGGAGTAACGCTACAGTTTGTAATCCATGTGACAGAATAAACCAAAGTATACGCTCCCAAGTGACTAATACTTATTGAATGTGTATTAGGGTAAAACTACTTCTCTGCTATAATGAAACACTCCAAAGTGAAGTGACTTAGACAAAGTAGAAGTTTATTTTTCACTTGACTAATAATCCAGACAGCAAGGGCTGATGGTTAGATCTATCCATGAAGTCAGTTCCAGGCTCCAAAAAGCGCAAAAAAAGCTACATCCAAAAAAGGTAGCTTATCTTTTGCTGGGAATGACTCTGAAGACACATTTCACAGCTGCGCACATTCCCTTGCCTTGTACTTAATCATAACCACATCTACCTGCAATTGGGCAAGCTGTGTTGCCACTGAAGAGACTTTCTAAGAGAGATGGGACAGTTTTTTGGCTGTATGACTCCATTGCCACATGATGATCTCTGAAGCCTCCTCAATCACTCACAGGCCCTCTGCTCTCTCCATGCTTCATCAGCGAATCAAAGACTTCAGTGATCCCTGTACTTGAGATCTTTGGTCTAACCCAGCCACCCTAAAGGGGCTCAGGCAGCAACCTACTCTCACACATGTGCACACACAAGCATGCACATACGTGTGCACACACACAAGCACCAATGGCAACTCATCAGTTTCCTTGCACTCTCTGACTGTTGGCTCCAATGGGAGAGATGATAAGCTGGATGGTTATCAACAGCGGGATACCTGCAGGAGAACTGGAACTGGGAGGGGTTTCTCATCCTCTGCAATCACTTCTGTAGTGGTATGGGTGTGTTCCATCATCCTACTGCAGTACTAGCAGGCATGTGCTCCCCTTTCAGCAATGACAGCAGATAAACACAGAGCACAGTACCTCTGGGATCAAGGAAATGGTACTCACAGTGGATCCACACCATTAACAGGAAGGATGAGAACTATGCTCGTGTGCTACAAAGGGAAGGAATGGCTGTAACTCCTTTTGCTCAGGGCATTGTCATAAAAGAAGCTGACATTTTGACACCATATGGATCTGGGTTACAAGCCCTTGCTCCATAACATGTTAGCTTTGGGGACTTAGCAAGTTATTTAACCTTCCTCAACATCCTTGTCAACAAAAAGGAGACAAGGATACCTAGCTATATAGCTCAACTGAACTTTTAAATGGAACCTGGACTTAAAAATAAGGTCTCTATAATAGGTAGCTATTATTTTTTATATTATTATACCCTTACTTTCCTGGATTTTTGTGAAACTTCAGTGAAATACTATGTGAAGACACTTTGGACAGTACCTGACACAAGCAAAATGGTTTGTTTGTTTTGTTTTGCTAGAGCTTCTAATGTATGATCTAGATTTTCTCATATTAAAATCTGTATTAGGACGTTTCTCTCTTGATAGAACAGGGGTCAGCACTAGGAATGATTGAAACTGCAAGGAAGCAGGAGGAACTAAGTTTGTAAAATGCTGATTCTATGGTCTGAATGGTTATGCCCTACCCCTGAATTATTATATGCCAATCCTAACCCCCACCCTGAGGGTAGGAAGTGGGCCTTCGGGAGATGAGTAGGTCAAGAAGGTGGATTAATGAGGGATTAGCGAATGTCTTTGTAAATGAGGGATCAATGGGATTAATGTTCTTATAAATGAACACTTAAATAGCTGGCTTGACCCTTCCGCCACATGCAAACACAGGGGAAAGGCAGGTCCTCACCAGACTCTAAATCTGCTGGCACTTTGATCTTGGACTTCTCAGCCTCCAGAAATGTGATAAGTAAGTTTCTGTTGTTGATAACCACCTCAGTTTATGGTGGTTTTTTTTTTTTTTTTTACAGTAGTCTGAATGAACTAAGACAGCCTACTCTAACTCAGGTATTGCAGTGAGTGAGTGGAGTCACCAGATGCAATCTTGCCTTCTCCTTTTATTTTTTTCCTGAGTTGGTCTTGTTTATTAGTTCCCTATAGCTGCTGTAATGGGTTACCATAAATTTGGCAACTCAAGACAACACAAATGTATTATTTTATGCTTCCAAAGATCAAAAATCTAAAGAAGGTCTGTGGAGCTATGTCACTTCTGGAAGCTCTAGAGGAGAATGTATTTCCTTGCCTTTTTAGCTTCTGCAGGCTTCTTGCATCCTTGAACAGTACTTTGCTTCACTCCAAAATCTGTTTTTACTGCCACAAAGTTTTGTCTGACTCCTATCTCCCTGCCTGCCTCTTATAAGGACCCTGGGATTACATTGAGCCTGCCTGGGTAATCCAAGATAATCCTCATTTTAAGATCCTTAATTTAATCACATTTACAAAATTCCCACCATGTAAGGTAAATATTCATAGGCTCCAGACATTAGAATTGAACACTTTGGGAGGTCATGAGTTCCGCTCTATACACACCTTTATTCACATGGTTTCTGTAGACTCTGAAATCTCAGGTGTAATTAAGATGAGTGGAAGCCAAGAGCAGTGTTTTTATCCTACAGCACATTACACATCATCTACAGAGTAAGTAAAATCCAAGTGACCTTTGAGACCAATTTGTCAACAGCCAGCAGAGATGACAATGCCTACACTCTACAATTCAACAATTCTACCGCTAGGTGAATGCTCTGAAGCACTTGTACTCTAGGACACAGGCTTGTGAGTCTTCAGAGCAGCCTCTTTTGGGCTTGAGAAAATATTGTTCTGTGCTTCACTGTGAGAATAGATATAGAAAATCACACAATGGAATGCCATATAGACCCAAATAACTAAAGTCTACCTAACACAGTCTGGAAGATTCTGAGAAACATAACAAAAGAAGACACAAGAGAATGCATGAAATATATCATGTATATAAGTGTAAATAAAGGATTCAAAGAAATGCATGTTATTTAGAAATCACTAAGAGGTGGTATGTTCAGCCAGGTGTGGTAATCCCAGACCTGTAATCCCAGCACTTAGGAGGCTGAGGCAGGAGAATCCTTGCAAGTTTGAGAGCATCCTGGGTTACAAAGTGAGCTCAAGGTCAGCCAAACTGCAGTGAGACCCTGTCTCAAAAACCCCAGAGAAAGAGAGAGAGAGAGAGAGAGAGAGAGACAGAGAGAGAGAATATACCCATGAAAGTATTGTCAACTTTAGGGTACTAGTTTCTCTAGGGGAAGAGGTGGAACAACAATTGTCCAATAACATCTGGGAGAAAGGCTGCATTTATTAAGTGGAAGTAGGTTTGTTCTGTCACTCATTTTATAGGTCTGAAATAGTTCACAATAAATAATTTAAATGATAACCCTTAAATTTTTAAGCAAAATGGTATCCAAGTGTCTTTAAGACCTAAGGAGATGGAATTCTGGATGGAGACTCAAGGAGGGGGAAATGCCTTTCCTAAAATAAGCTTACAACAACCAGGAAGACCTGTGTGGAAAGGGGCAGCTCCTGAGAAGTAGTCTGCAGGCTGAGGTGAGACTTGAGAACAGCACTGGTAATGGAGGAGGTGTCATTGTTCCAGAAATTATCACTTAAGAGCTTTTCAATTGCAGGCCATAAGAAAAAAAGAGGCATAATAAAACCCCTCAAACTGCCTCAATAAGATAAATAAATGAAGCACATTACTCATATAATTGAAATGCCCAGAGGCAGTTTATATTTGGAACCAGATGATCCCTTATTTTAGGGTTCTCCTGTGCATCACACAATCTTTAGCAGCACTCCTGGCCACTGAAGGCTATGTCAGTAGCACCCCCATCTCACACCTCCTAGTCATCATAGCCAAAAATGCCTGCAAATACTGCCAGAAATCCCCTTGGACAAGAGGGCCCAATCTCCCCACTGAGAAGCTGTTTGGGGAAAGATGGTCTGGTGACTTGGATGATGGTACCAAGACTTAGTTTCCGGTACCAGAGCCTGAGCCTTGTTGCGGTCTCAGCTCACCCTCAGGGTTCACGCAGTGATCCCCGGTAGACCAACTCTTTCCTTTCATGGCAGTGAAATGGCTCCCCAGTCTCAGACTCCACAGCTTCTTACACCACCATCCAAAAGAAGAGAGGTCACCCCCCTGGGTGAGTCCCACAGAACAGAGATCCTGCGTCTTTCCATGTTGGACTCCCATCCTGTCTCCACACCCTGCCCTCTCCTCCCTGGACCCTCTGCTGAGCTGGCATGGAGCTACAAGGTCCAGGCAGGAAGCACAGTGTCTTCCCAAATGAACAGGTGCACTGTTCCAGAAGGAGAGGGACCAGGCCTGGGGCATCCAACAGTTGTCATTGCAGGAATAGTGAGAAGACTAAGAACATGTTCACGTTATTCAGGCCTTAGCAGGAACCTCTGACCAAAGTCAAAGCACACAGGAGGAGTTAAACGTGGACTAGAAGCAGCAAACAAAACAGGGTGAGTGTCTGGGGGGTGACAAGGGATCCTTAATGGGGACCTCAGAGAGCAGTGTGTAGCTGTGGAGACCTTTGCACTAATCATACACCCCCACCCACACACACATGCACACACAGACACACACACAGGCACATACATTATGGAATCTCGAAGGAAAGGCCTTTGCTGTCAGCCTGAAAAGGCAAAGCTAAATGGACAGTCAGGGCTCAGATGGACGTCACTGCCTGAACAGCATGGAACCAGAGTTCCACCATCACCCCACTCCCTAAAGCTAGGGAAATGCACTGTCCTCTAGCCAAATTTTGCCAAAGAACCATCTAGACCGAGGCAAGGGACTGCAGTGAGTCGATCCTGCTGTGTGACAGACACTGAGTGAACACACGGGGGCAAGAGATCTGTGTGAACCTGGACAGAGATGAGTAGACAGGAAGTTTCAACCCACCAGTCCCAGCAGTTCCCAGAGGCACATGCAACTGCACTAGCCAAGCTCTGAAAGGGGCAGAAACCTCAAAAATTCTCAGTCGAGCTGCAAAAGGAAAACGCTGAGGTCAGAAGCCAAAGGCCTCTCTCGTCTTCATGGCAAATGACCCCTCTAGCCGGCAATAAAACACACTCCAAATTATTATCCAGGATGAAAACAGTTTAATTACTGAATTGAGACTGTATTTGTGGTTTCGAGTGACCAGAGATCATTTTATTACCTAAAAGCCAAGAGAAAATTACGGGCCTGCCTGAGACAGAGATTTCATCCTCAGGCGAGGGGGAAACGGTCCTCACTGAATAAATTTTAAAGGGAAAATGAGTGCAAAAGAAAATGATGCTTTAGACACATCCTCAGGTCACGCATTCAAGCAGTAGGCTTCAAGCCCTTTAATGGAGCCCACGGAAGGGGACCCAGCAGGGCCGTGAACACACAAGATGACCCGAGAGGCGCCCCCAGCCCCCCACACAAGCAGTCTAGGATTTGTCAAAGGCTGCAGAACCTCTGACTGCAGCAGTCAGAGGAGTGGGGTTCGGGGGGTATCCCCAGTGGCAACTCAAGGTCAGGTAAGGGTAAGGATGGGGAAACATCAAGTAGCAACAATCACAGACAAATGTCACATAGCAGAGAAAAGTGTTCCAGCAGTAACAATTTAAAGGCCTTTCTGAAACCTGCCTAGAAAACTACAATTCCCCCGCCCCTTTCCCCTGGACCTCATCTAGATACCAGGTTAACAATTTTATTATTTACCATCTGCCTCAATTTTGTTACCTTCTGCACCAAACACTGTGAACCCGGAAGCAAAGGTTACAAAAGGTGCAGCTAGGTCAGGGAGATGAAGGCCACTTGGCCAGAGCCCCCTTTCCCCTTATTCCAATCAAAAGGTCACACGCAGGCATTCAGTCCTTCTCTGTCCTCCATGAAGACTCCCAAGGGCCATGCCATAATGCTCAGAAACACTCCCCACTGGCTTCCTGTTTATTGTTCTGGTCTGGCCATTAACGGGGGCAGAAAGCAAATGGAATTGCAGAAATTCTCCAAGTTTTAATAAAACTGAGGCAATATGGAGCTCACAGAGCCTCTCTCATTCTGACAAGGGTATGCTAATTGCATTCTGTCTCCTTGCAAATTACAGCTATGCCTTGAGTTTTAAAAAATTTGACATTTCATTTTGATTGCAGCATTTCTTGTTTCCTCCAGCACTGGCAAAGGGGAGGGGCTGGGAGGGGGTTGAGACAGACACTGACCTCACAGGGAGTGTGCAGACGATGCTGTGGGGTCCAAGACATTGGGGAAAGTCAAACTAACTCCACAGCAGTAAGTTTGAACCTAGATAATAATACGTGGGTCTTTTCTGTTGCTGGCGGATTTAGACAAATTGAGTCCAAGCCCTCAAATTTTACAGATCACATGGATCCAGAATCCTCTTTGCATTTTCCAAACATTCCTCTGGGTCCCTCTGATTTGGCTCCTCTGGCTGGGTGACAAGTTGTTGTGACCTATCTGCTGACCCACTAGTGCACATATCTAAGAAATGTGATCAAGCTGTGATTGTATAAGGTCCTCGTTGAAATCTAGTGGGACTCCATCGCACACAGCATTCTGCCTCTAGGGCAGAGGTCTCAACGTGTAGTCCAGAGAGCATCTGTGTATCCAAGAGATCAAAACTCTTCCTAACTGTACTAAAACGTGGTTTGCCTTTCCCCTCTCATTCTCTCTCTAGTGTACAGTGTTTTTCTGAGTCTGTGTGACATAGGATGACTTATGGAGCATGTGCTTGGACATTTTTGTGTCTTAACATGCTCTTAGTTTGAATTTCTAATACAATACATAATAACAGATTTTTAAATGTAAATAAAAGTTCTTTGGGGTCCTTGATAATTTTTTGAAAAGCAGCATTTTCTCTTCCACAGTGTCCTACTGAGAGATCGCCCCACTTTCCTGCAGCTCTTTGCGTGGCAGGGTTAGCCTTGCCCCAGTTGCTTCTCCACCTGAGGCCCTGAGTGGTGAAGGCACTCCCTCCCTTGCCTCTTCCCCTACTGTCTTGTGAATAAGTGTTTCTCCATTTTAGACCAAAAGTCTCTCAAATCTGGCAAAATGACTTGACGAGATTCACAGTATTCTTGGGAAAGGAATCATTATATTCTTGAGATCATGCCTAAGTCCTTTGGGATAGAGTTTCGTGTAGGAGCTAAATTATTGCTCATTTTATAGGAAGCAAATTTGAGACTCTGGAAATGGAGATGAGTGGTGGAGATGGAATAAGAATCTGCTGGTCTTTGTGAGTTGAACGTCCTAGCCATGGAGCTTGCTGAGGTCTGTTTAGAAACATTCTGTATTCCATCACTCCCCCATGTTCTCTCTCTCTCTCTCTCTCTCTCTCTGTGTGTGTGTCTGTGTCTGTCTCTCTCTCTCTCTGTCTGTCTCTGTCTCTCTGTCTGTCTCTCTTTCTCTCTCATTTTCTTGCCCCTCTCTTTCACCTCTTTTGCTGTCTTCATTTTCTTCTTCCAAGCTTTTAAGCCACTACTGTTTGTGTTTCTGTCATTCTTTCCCTGGAAGTAACATTGAATCTCAATAACGTATATGGCAAAGAAATCTTGATTGTGGCCCTTGGACAAGAGGCCTTGTCAACATCATTGCATAGGCTCCAAGCTCTGGGCAGAACCCTGGCCTTCTTATGGGTTCCTCAGCTCCCAAAGTACCTGGCTTTCAGTAGAAATACAAACTGCTGCTCTCTAAACTGCTCTCAGCTGGCAGCTATGAAGAATCAGCCAGCCTCTGCAAATTCCCTTACCTTTTCTCATTGGCCCCTTTTCCACCCTGTTCCGCAGAAGGGGTTTCCCCACTAATTTTACAGTTCAACTTACTCTTTCATTTGTTCCTTTGAGTCAGGATCTAAGGAGAGGAAGGTAAATGAGATGCAGTGTCTGCCCTAAAGGAGTTCACAGACCAGCAAAGAAACAGAGACACAGCCAGACGGTGCAATGAGATAAAAGAGGGAATGGAGTGTCACAGGTCACTGTGGACTTGACTGTGGACAGGAGAAGGAGAGAGAGACTAGCTGCTGGATTAACTGAGCTGGTTGAGAAGACTACGGAGCCCAGATGACAAGGACTGGGTTGCTCCAAACCTATAGGGACATCTCAGTGACTTGACTGTGAGAGGGAGTGGGTGAGGCTGGAAGAGCAAATTCCAGAGTAAAAAAACAGCAACTTCTATGCTGTTGATGGGGGCTGCTTTATGGACAATAGTTAAGGACCTTGCCATGGAATTAGGTGATCCTTGCAAACTAATTCTGTTACTTCCAAACCTGGAAGACTTTGGGCGAGTCCTTTAAGCTGAATCTTACCCGCCATACAATTAGGATAGTAAATATGCCTACTCATAGAGCTATGAGGATTATATAAGTTAATACATGCCCTTTACTTAGAAAAGTGACTGTAATGTGGAAGACAGTAAATATATAAATGTCAGATGCTGTTAATGTCATATAAGAGAATAAACACAGTGAGCTGGGTAAAGCATTCAGCACAATGCCTGAGAGATGGTGAGCCACCCACAGAGAGAAAGAGACACAGTCAATCTTCTCCTGGGTCTCCAGGTACACAGTTTCTCGGAGATAACTGATAGCAGATGTGAAGGGACCAGGTGTCCAGACCCTGTCTTGCCATTCACCAAAGGGAGCAAAGCTCCAAATACACTAGCCTGGAGGACTGTGGATGCTGTGTGAGTTTGGGGGGATGATAGCAGGAGGGGAGTGGCAGGTGGTGGTGGTCGCAAGTGGCAGAGCCAGCGTTTGGACATCTGTCATCAGTGATCATCCTAGGATGGAGCACAGGCCAGACCTGAGGACATTAGGGCAGCCTTCACCAAGGAAAGAACATTGCAGTGCAACGTGAGAAGATAAGTGGGTGTTTTCTGAGATTATGTAGGAAGCGAGTCATAAATGTCATTTCTACCAGACTTCTTGAAATAGCTCCACATAACTCTAGAATACTGCATCATGCATTTAAAAGTTGATTTGTGTTAGTTTCTAGAATATAGCATATTAACAGAATTATATACGATTAGTAATAGGTGAAAAACATCAGACCCGACAGTGAAGAGATTCTTACCAGGAGACTTGTACTATAAATTATTATTTTTAAAATCTCCATTATTATTTTTATTGTTGAAGTAGTACAGTCTTATTATAGACTCTATCAGAAAGAAATCCTCACACACCTGTCCTGATTACAGCTGACAGACCACTGCTAACTCATTTAATTCTCAAGTACAGCTCCAAAGAGGGAAGATGTATCTTCGTTACACCTGAGGCAATAAGGAGGCTCAGGTCTGGAGGCATCTTCCTGGAGGTCATGAATATCTTCCTTTGAACCTCTGACTAGGTTCCCTCGGCCTGGCTCCTCATTACCTCAAGTGAAGATTGGTAATCATGGTGGCCATTACAGGATCATGACCACAAGCAAAACAATGCTAAGAGCCTCTGAGTGAGTCTTGCAATGAAATATCAGCGTCTCTGGCATACAGAGAATGGACAAAGCTCTCTGAGATATGCCGACTTGTCTAGGCTATAGTTCCCAGTTACTCAAACACCATTCCAGGGTTTGTAGTAGATGTGATCCAAATCTCCCTGATTCAAAGTAGGGCAGCAATGCCCGGGATAATCTGAAAGGCCTGATATGTACAGCTGACAGGCCTTGAGAGCAGAACAGAGACTTCCTTGAGGGAGACAACTTCTATCTGCATTCAGTACCTTTACCCCACCTCAGAGGTCCAACCTGTTCTTCTGATAGTCAGCCCTATGAATTTTGGGCTTGTCTAACCAACCCTCACAAGCATGGAGCCCACTTCCGGGCAATAAATCATTTCAAATTATTCTACTACTGGTTCTGTTTTTCTCACTGAACTCTGATACATACCTTAATGACCTTCAAGACGTTGTCTGACTTGAATTTTTGCCATATGCTCTTTGAGGCCCTTTTCTAGCACACCTTCCACCAATCCATCTTTGCCAGAGTGTCCACACTGAAACACAAGTCTAACAGATCTTGTTCCCTGTCCAGGGACTCTTTTACCATAGTCACACATGGGGAGACACAAAGCCTATAGAGGAAAGAAAGGAACCTTATGATCGCAAGGCTCAGGAAATGTGCTAATGCTGTACGTCATGGGTTAAAGTACTGGCCCTTCTTCCCTCTGGACTCTAGAAAGGAGACAAAAATGACAAGTGAGCCAGTGATCAGCTTTACTTGGAGCTCTGTAGTTTGCAACACTGACCTGAAGTCACAATGAAATATCCTACTCTAAGTCCCTAATTCAAAATAGCCAGCTCTACAGTACAGGACCAACTTGAACTCACCATCTGTTTTCAGAATGGAAGATGGCATTCCTGGAGGGAAAATACCATGGTGATGATCTGAGGGCCTAGCGGAAGAAGACAGCAGCCTAGCTCATAAGGCAGGTGGTATCTGTGTGAGAGGTGGTAGAATGAAAGCTAGACTAGCATGACTGTATAACCCTGCTCGTCAGTAAGAGTCAAGTCCACCAGCAGAAAGGATGTGGTTCCCCTAAGTGCAAGAGCAGGGATGTTAGAAAGGAGGAAACCAAGAGTGTTTTCTGCAACATTTGCTCCTCTGGGGAAGAAGAACCAAGGTCCTCTCCGAGCTGTGCATGGTCGGGAGAGGTGGTTAAGGCATTTCCCTTTGTAGGGGTACCACCTGGGAAAGGGCACCTGTTTCAGGGACTTGCCTCCAACATAGCTGCACCGGCTCAAGTATGACAAAAGTATTTTAAACTAAGCCTGTCATACACTGCAACTCCTTTCCTAGTTCCCTCCCTCTCAGCTGCCTCCCTCTATGTTAACAAGAGAATTATCTAGAGCGATGGGAACTTAAAAGTGCAGCTGTATGTGTCTTCAGAGACATTTGTCCTCAGAAGTCTCATCATAAAATCATATCGCCTGTTCTTGGTCCTGTGATGATCAGTGAGGTTCAGCTTTAATGGGGTCCCTGGGAGCAACCTCTGAGACATGCAAGGGCTCCCAATTTCTTGGCATCCATGGTGTACTGTTCCTGAACATTATCTGCAAAGGCCAACAAAAAACATAATTTTATTCACCCTAAGAATCCCAAACTGCACCCCAATCACCACAGCAGGGATATCTATATATACATATAATATATATATATATATAAAATCTTTAAAAATAAAAGCAAACACTGGATATTACAGAGTTATAAAAAGCATTATCTAGGGTACCAAAGACAATGAAGGCTGAGGGCCGCTGACTGCAGGCCTCTGCCTGGGAAGTCGTGAGCCCAATATAGCTCTCCCCAAACCCTCCCAGGCATTTCCCTTTTAAGCATTCCCAGCATTGTGCTGCTCAGAGATGTCTGCTGCCTGCATGGGGCTGAAGGATAGATTCCAAGTTGCCAAGTAAGGCTCACCAGAAGCTCTACGTTGAGGACGCCCCACCCTTCACCCTGGGCTCCAAATTTGATGTCCTCAGGATTGCTGGGATATATCTTGCATTCATAGGTCTCTATGAAATGAGTCTGAAAGGTCTTTCCCTCTACTCTGCCTCATGGCCTATGCCTCTGTCAGCTCCAAACCAAGTGTCTCCTCTAGGAAGTATCTCTAGCAGTTCTGAGTACTGGTCACCAGACGTCAACTTTTCCACACACCAAGCACACAACAGAATAGCCTTCTCTAGGCTGTTGCGTTTGAGAATATATGATTAACTCTAATCAGTGAGCTGTGAGCAAGAGTAAAGTGTGCCAGTTCTGGTCCTCACATTTTCTTGCCCATGGTGGACTCTCTAGAATCATATTGCCCTCTGGCATAGAAAGCAGATGGTAGCCATTTCTTGAAACTGGTTCCCAGAGTAAGAAGAGTAATGTGGAACAGTGTTCCCTGCTCTCTCACAATAAAGAGGGAAAGCTTTCCACCCTTATGATTTAGGGTTGATCATTACTGCCGCATAACCTAGCTTGTGCTGGCCGATGTGGACTCCCTGACCTAGCAGGCTAGTTTTGCTTTCTCTGGATTCAAGCAGTTCTCTAACTCTCCTATTATGCATATACATTGTATATACATGTATACATCTATACCTCAGATTCACCCACTGTGGGATCAGCTTCAGGTCATTATCTCATGCAGCTTTGCATCCAATTATTCAACCCACGGTCCATCTTGCAGCAGGCATCAATTCACAATCGTTGTGTTGTTATTGGCTTAGTTTTTTCTTCTCTCCTCTGTTGTGCAGGTGAGAAAGTGGCCTTGACAGTTTTCTGTTACTCTCACCTACTCTCTCCTGCTGCTCAGGTTACCAGAATTGATTTCACTGCCAGTTCAATGTGAGGTCAAGGAGTCAAACTTGTTGTGGTTCATGCATTCTCATCACCCATAAATCTCCCAAGGATCATGTTCCCGAGCAGTTGTTGTAGGTGAGAGACGGGACCACAGGGACCACCAATAACCGAAGCAGTGTCAGTGGGTATCAGGGTCTGCCCACCTGTTGCCAACCTCCAAGAAGGCAGGAAAAAGGGAAGTAGAGAAAGCACTTGGCTAGATAGTCAGGTTTCTGGGTGCTTGCCTCTCCAGTACCTATCTGCCCCTGCCCCACTGAAGTACGATAAACACACATAGACCCTGGCCATTGGGGCTAGGTGTGGAAAAACATCAGAAGCATGTGGCAGTCATATGCTACCCCATTTCTTGCACCTGGGGAGGCCAAGTTTCAGGTGCTTATGGACGCATGAAGCTAGAGTCTTTCTAACAGCCCTCTGTCCTGGGCCTGCCACCTGGTCTCACTCAGCTCTGATGGGCTTGGTTCCTAGCTCATCCACTGGACTCTGATGCTTGCACATCAGGCCTTCCTCTCCTGAAGAAGTGTCTCTTGGTATCCTTCACTTTGGCTTTGCAGACCACTCTGATGCTCCACATGATGCTGAGAACACTCCACCTGCTACCCAGAGGTTGTACCCACCCACTCATCTCTCCAAACAATCCTGCTGACAGCAAACCTAGCCAGGAAGATCGATTCTACCAGGCTCCCTAGATGTGTTATTAGGACAAATTTGTAAGGAAAACACATCTTTCATGGTCCTTTCTCCAAGGCTGGTAAAATTCATGTCTCTCCTGGGACCTGGTCAAGAATCCAGTGTGTCTTTTGGTCAGTCGCATGTTTTCTACCATGAGAAAGACAAACACAAATCAAGCTGGTCACCTCAGCCATATCCTGAAGTTTTATGAAACCACAGAACACGAACTGTAGTTTTTATTTACTTGATTAGGAATAACCCTCATAGGAATGAAATATCTTGAAAGTAAAATACAATAATTGCCCCAAATCCTTACCCTTCCAGTATTTTTTACCCTTTGCTATGTTGATGGTTTGGCCAGTGAAATCACAACAAGTATTACATGACCAAATGTTTTGAATAGTTACAAAAAGAAGATCATCTGAGCATGATTTCACAAATCATCCAGTTTATTTCCACACAAAGACAGTTTCCTTATTTTCACAAGGCTCAAAGAGGAGAAAAATAATGTGAACAAAGTTCACAGAAAATACAATACAGATGAAGTACACTCATGGACTATATACTGAGTTAGTTGCAGAATGATTAAAGTCTAGCTGTTCAGTTAGGATAGAAGTATGCCTCTGTGGAATCTAAAATCTAATTAAAATTTGAGGTGTACCTTTAATATACCAACCTTCCACAGGACAGAGAGTCCAGCAGAGAAGAGATGCACAATAACATGTCAGGCCACTTGACACTACCAGGTTTTGGTGTGTGGGCCTTCTGAGAGAAGATCTAAGACTAACAACCTTCAGCCCTGTTGCTGCCTGAGCCATCAGTCTTCAGAGAAGCATTTGACTGATAGAGTGTGGCCTGCCATAGCCTAGCTCTCAAAGTGTCTGTTAAATTCAGATTTATTTGTACTTCGAAGGCCAATAGAGGTCAACAACTCATGTATGTGGTTGGGTAAGGTGTGATGTAATATTGCTGAGGGGAAAGAGAATTCATTGTCATGGTCTCAAGAAAACAGGAAGTAGGCCCCAAATTCTTCTCACACCAAAACAACTATCTTTCACGTATCCAACTATTTAAGTATTTGGAATCGTTTCAAAGCTATGTAACTCCAAAGCTTTGAAAAGCATGTGCACCATTGGGCTTGCTGTCTTGAACTTTGCCACTGCCATGGGGACAACATGCCTGGGCTAGTCTATTAATTCCAGGAGGAAAATGAAATGTGGAGCTGAGATACTACCAGTGGAGCCCTGCCTAGATCAGCCAAACCGCAGTCAGCCCCAGATGCATAAGGGAGCCTGTCTAAGCCTCACAGAACTGATTACCTAAGCCTAGGCTCTACCAGACAAGCTCAGATGAGCAAAAGATGCAGATTAAATAATAGTACTTGTCATATGACACTGAGAATTTGTGGTTGTCTCTTATTCAGCATATTTGTGACAACAATAAACTGATACAGTTGTCAAGCAGTGACTCTTCCCATTTGTTTCATTTCTTGGTTCCATATGGTCTTTCATCTCTGCTCTGCTATGCTGTTCTGCTTCATTGTAGTCTCTTTCTAAACATTATCTTCTTTGCTTTCTCTTGTGCTAATACATGATTGGTCCAGGGATGGGGCATCATCCATAATTTCTGAACTGGTTTGTAACCCTAGAACAGTTCCTCTGTCAGTCCTAGATCAGTTTTTTTGTCCTAACTTGGTTACTATCAGGTCTAGACCAGTTCCTTTTTCAAATCCAAAACACAGGAAATTTACTCCACTTTCTATCCCACAATGGATCTTTGTTATGGATGTGTCGAGACGTCCTCCTAAGCCTCATGTGGTCATAGGCAGGGTTTTTTAGAGGTGGCTGGATCTTGGTGTGTAATGCTGGGTTAAGGATGTGATGCTGGGTTTAAGGGTGCCTCACCCTGGGTGTGAGTGCTACCCACCCTTCTGGGCAGCCTGGGTGGAATATAAGGAGCACGAAGAGGGATACTGAAGTCACTTGCGTGCTGCTCGCTATTTCACTGTTTTGCTGCCTTCTGCTTGCCATGGACTATCTCTCCTCTGTGGTCCCACTCTGCCTGGGAGTCAGCTGATTATGGACTAAAACCTCTGCAACCTGTGAGCTACAATAAACCTTTCCTCCTTTACCTTTGAGTGTTGGGTATTTTGTCCCAGTGAGGAGCATAAAGTAACTAAGATAATCTTGATGGTCAATCAGAAGGAAACCCAAAGAGATAAGATGAAAGGTGATAAAACACCATTTCTTCCTAATGAGTCCTCCCACCTACAAAGAAATTAAAGAAAAATGTTTTTTCTACCATGGTGAAGATGCAAAGTTAAATTTTC
>PVJX010017986.1:0-37340 GCA_004027295.1 Dolichotis patagonum
TATTTCACATTTGTTCAGAGGAAAGTGCACATCCTTGACCTCCTATATAGTTATGTAGCCTGTCATTGCTAACACAAGACAAATGGACAACTGTTTGTTCAATAGTATAAACATGCAATTTCTGCATGATTAACAACTTTACTTAAATTAAGTAGTTATGAATTCCAATCACTGTAGACAACTGTAGACAACTTTGTGTCTTGGGATAAAGTGTTTAATCTTTTTGTGTCTTAGCTTTCTTATCTACATTCATTCATGACTTTTTAATTCAACTAATGTGTGCTGATGGCCTTTTTTGGCTCAGATAATGTACGGGGACCTGGAGAGAGAAGAAAAAATGCAGCCTTTGATCTCAAACAGCTTATGATAAATGTGGACACCAATATCTTCCACACGAGATACAACTTGAGAAGTTTCATGTGTGTGGTATCAATAGTGATAAAAAATCAGAGGAATATTGCTTCTATCTGGAAGTAATGGCATATAAATGTGGTAATGGGAAAGATGGGGAAAAGATGGAGAATCCTGTCTGGCTGGAATTATTGTAGAGATCTGAAATAACAGCAGTAGCAGCAGCAGCAACAGCAGCAGCAGCAGCAGCAAAGCAATACTGAAAAGCCAGTTTAAAATCAGTTTGCTTTCTGCTGCCACTCTCTGTTGGCAATTCTACATAATGTGCATCAGGGATGACTATTCTTACCCTTTTGTTAGGACACTGCTGGGAAGGTTGAGAAAAGATTCAGAAAAGAGATAGGATATGCACCTGACTTCGAAACATGGTTAGGATTTATTTTGAGAGAACTGTGAAGGAGATTTCAAGGCAGATAAAGATATGATCTGAAAGTAGGAGGAGGGAAAATTACATAAAAACATATTACACTGCTTTGTTTTATTTAAGTCTTGCTCTACATTGCATACAGTTGAGCATATTCAAATTTACAATCCTAACTGTTAATATTTATAAAGAGTTCATCATTAGCTCCTTAACACATATATGCATTTCATGTTAAGTAAGATTCACTGGCTAGAAAAAGAAACATGTAAAGTATATGAAATATGTTTAAGAATTTTATGATTACTTTGTGGAGTGTGTGTGTATAAGAAACCTACTAGACTTGAAATGCCCCTTGAATTAAAACATAAGTCAAAATCACATAATGACAAGGGTGATTTATTTTGTTTTTTTATCACTAAAATTAACTTCATTAAGATAAAATTATTGAGGCAGTAATAAGTTGACCTCCAGTTATTCCAGCCTATTTCATATTTAATGTATTCATTTAAGAGTTAAAAAGATAGGAGGTGCATTTTGATTTTGAGATCTCAAACTTGGAGACATTGAACTCACAATAGTTAATGAGTAGAGAGTAAAAAGATGGAAAGCAGAGCATCAGTCACCAGAATCAATGGAGTGGACAGGGATGTAGCTCAGCAGCATGAGTGCCTTCCTGGAAAGTGCAAGGTCCTAAGTTCCATTCTTGGCACAAAAACAAAAACAATACAAAACAAAGCAAAACAAAACAAAATAAAACAAAACAAAACCCAAATGAATGGGGAAAGTGTTGTGCATTAGGTTTTTTAAGTTCTTATGCCGGAACTATTCCTGAGTTTTTGGCCTTCCTCTTGAGAAACCTGCTGAAACAAGTTGCCCAGTAAAGGTGTAGTCATGGCCCCGAAGGAATCAGTGACAAACATCTTCTCTAACATCAGCTGCATTCATCTCAATGGTGCATGCCTTCAAATTTAGCCAAGGGATGAGAGACTGGTGTAACTACAGATTTATGCTTTGATCCATCCTTCCATTTCATGAATCTGAAAATAATGAACACCTAATTCATCTGTCTGTAGGTGTGGGTTGGGAAACATTGGGAGAGCTAGTCCCTACTCCCTTATTTCTTAAGCTAATTCAGCAACCATTTGGAAGAAGTGTCAGAGAAGAGTGGCATATCCTGAAAACTGTGAATTAATTAGGTATGACTGAATCCAAGCTATAGAGCAATAAACAATCTGAGCCCTGAGAGCAAGCTGCAGAACTCATAAATCGCAAAGATTAGAGGAGACACATTTGTCATTCTGGGGGGAGGTTCGTTTGATTCTACAGGCAATGGAGGCCTTGAAGGATAAAAAAACAGCTATAGTGGAGAATATTATGAATGTCAACACACTGAAATGTGTTTAAATAACAAGCTTTTGTGTGGTAATATTTCACTATGGTACTGGTTAAGGATCCAAGGAACTTTGAGTGATCTATTAAAGTTCCTTGGGATTGAAAGGAAAGACTTCTCACTGACAAAGATTATGGTATCTTGGAAAATACAAAAGTGGCTAACATATCTGCTTCTTTTGCTTGTGGACATAATTAAGATGAGCTTGGATATCAAGTGTTAGATTGAATAATTTGCCTAGGAAACTTTTTATTGCATAAAAAGTTTTTGTTTTAATTTCTATCCAATCTGCTTTAAAGACTGAATTTACAATTTTCAAATTTTTGATTCAGTGATTTCCCCCCCAAAAAAAAGAAGTGCTTCAATTTTAAAATCATTTCAATGCCCATAACTGGAAAATTTTTTTCTCAGCCATTTACAATATCAAATACTGATTTGGGTTTCATATCCTCACTTCCGATCTCCTGTTTCCATGTGGAAAAGTGGATTCATGACTACACTGGCACGTTTGCTACATTGTGTGTTCAGTCATACTTTTTCTCCAGCATAAAATCAAATTGACAAGAGTTTTATGTATTTTTGGATATAGTAGTGTCAGCACCAGAGTCATCCCATTGCATTGAGCTTTAGAGGAACTATCTAACAATCGAGAGCATGTGATACAGACACTGCTACCTAGCATCTTGGTTCCTTTGTAAACAAGACTTTTCTAAAAAGACCCCTAAGCACAGCAACTATTTCTGAATCTGATGATGCCACTCACATCTTTACCTGTTCTCCGGAGTCTGTGCATGAAGAACATTGTTGTAAAATTCAATAACTTTCTGTAACACTTTATCATTCTAATAGCCATAAAATGGCCAAATACTGCATCTTTTATTTTCTGCATTGTAGCCAGGAACACAAATTCATAGGGACATCTCCTTTTCAGAAAGCAAAACTGACTAAAGGGCAGGAGTTTTCCTTTTCTCAAATTTCACTTTGTTGTTATTTTGTGTGAGACGTACCCTGTTTTTTTCCATCTCCCTTTCTGATTCACACAATCAAAATATACTGATGCCTAGTAGCAAGGACTAGAAAAATTCTGATGAATAAAGTAGCATTCATAAAAAGGTTGACATCTTCTAAATATCTTCTAACTTTATTCTTTCTAGGAAGAGGGTTTGAGGATTTATGTTTTATCGTCTCATTTTTAACATTTCTTGCAGTTGTGTTGTTATCTAACTGAAGTGACCAAAACTCCACCCTTGTTAATCATTCTTAAAGATGCTGATTCCTATGGCCTGTGAAGCTCAGTCTAGACTGTCACTTATCAGTTGCAGCTCTTTCAGTCATAAATCATTTATTCTCGTTACTTATGATTACTTATTTATGTAACAAACCATAATCTTTCATGCCTTTATAACTTTTTACTTTCAGTTGCTTCTACCTAAGATATTCTTCAAATGACCATAACTCTATAAGCATAAGAATCATGGATCTTCAGTATCTAAACTGATGCCAGATACATAGCAGATGTTCAATAAATGTTTGCTTACTGAGCTGCCTGCTCCAGTTCCAAAATTATCTTTTTATTTTTGAATTATGTCTTTACTTACAAGGGGTGATCAAACACTGCAGTGAATGTTCAAATTTAAAGAAAAACCTCCTACAGTAAAAGACATTGTCAACAACAAATGGATAAGTGTGTTTAAAGTGAGAGAGTATTTTGAGGGGGACTATGGCATTTTGATTTTTATTGTAGCAAATTGTTTTATTAAAACATTAACCTTATGTTTTTATCACCTCATTCATAGAATGTTTATTGCAATTTCTGTCAAATAAAAACATGCAGTGTGTCCTCATTTATCTAGTCACTGGATCTGGCACTATATCATTTTTTTTATCCCAAAATCAAAATGACTGGAAATGAAGACATTTTGAATGAGTTCACACTGAGACAGCTATGATAGTATAACTAAAGATACTCAGGACAACAAAAAATACTTCAGAAAGTGACAAGAATGATGAAGTAAATGTGTTCACAGTGAGGGTGAATATTGTTCAAGGGGAATAATAAAGTGTCTTTTGAAAATTTAAAGACAAAAAGTTTAGGTATAACCACATTTTTTTAGTATATGTGCTGCTGAAATGAGCACTCATTATATATATTTTTTAACCACATTTCGTTGTCCTTTTGGTGAATGTATAGGAGGAAGTATATTCTTTTAATCTTTGTATTTTTGAAAGTGCTTATATTTAATTTTTACAGTTAGTAATAATTTGTGCAGATGAGAAAGTATGGGCTACATTTTCTTCCAGCCCTGAGAAACTATTCTATTATTCCATTGCCTACCAGTATCAGTTGTGATTAAGAAGAAGTCTGTTGTTCATAGGAGTATCTTTCCTTTGTGAGTCATTTTCATTCTCATTCTGATTCCTTTCAGTATTACCCTTTTTTTGTTATATTGAAATTTCTATAAGTTGTGTATGAATTTGCATTTGTTTTCATTTATACCTGAATCTGGTGCATCTGTCAACAAATCTCAAAAATCTGGCATAATTTTTAAAGCATTTCTACTTTATTTTCATTTTCTCCTTCTCTATAGATGTCTTATTGGAGCTGGGTATGTGAGCATCCATGTAATCTCATAACTCTTGGAGGCTAAGGCAAGAGGACCACAGGTTCAAACCCAGCCTCAACAGCTGAGTGATCTAGGGGTCCTCTGTTTCAAATGAAATAAAAAAAGCATAAAAAAGTACTAGAGATATAGCTCAGTGCAAAGACTCTGGGTTTAATTCCCTCAACAACAACAAAACTCCCTCCCATTGGACATATTTTACAGTTTATCAATGTATTTTCTGACTCTTTACTACCATTTAATGAAAAAAAATTTGGTTTGAATCTCTAAGTTACATTTGTTGAATTTTCATAGCATATTTCAATTCACCAATTCTTGGTGACAATATTCAGTTTGGCATTTGTATTATTTACTAATTTTTAAAATTTGACAACCATAATTTTCATTTCCAGTATTTCTAAATGACATCTTAGATTTTATTACAATTGGAATGCGTAGCTTCTTTTACTTTAAAAATAATTATTTTTCTTTTCTTTATTTATTCCAAGGATAAGAAACACACAGTTACTTTAATGTTAACTGCAGATCATCCTGTTATTTTTATTAATGACCACACAATTTTTTATTGTATAAGATTTCTCACTTTGCAATTTACTCCATTGTGTATTTTATTACACTGTAAAATAGGTTCATCTTCAGCAAGATCACCTTCCCTTCTCTTTTTTCCTGCGCATTCTCATCCCTATGTAACGGTTTGCAGCTGACCACTCAGGGCCTGTTTTCTTCAATTGGTCCCAGACAATCATTGGTGATGTTGGGCTGATACTGATGCAGCTCCTGAACCAAACAGTTGCTGGACTGTCCAGCATAGAGGTGTGACTGCTCCTTCCCAGTGGTCTCGCTATTATGTTGCAATATATCTCAATTTTTCCAACTTTCTTTCAGAGGTTGGAAAACCAGTCTGACTCTCAGGTTCGAGCAGCAATCATGGCTCTTTTTCCCTTTATATTGTGGGAAATATTTATTTTCCACTCTCTTGCAGGATACAAATTGCTGGTTACCTTTTGTGTGTACCAGTACCCCAAATGATCACTTGGATTACTGACTCTCAGATCTGTTATCATTGGATGTTTTTAACTAGCATGATATAAGACCGGAGAGAAGGACTTTCTTTGTGGTTAAAGATGTTTTTAAGTTTTCCCTCTCATTGTCATAAAATATAAGTAAGGAAGCCTGCTGTTTTAATTGCTACAGAAAAACCTCATGTCAATACAGAGATTTCACTTTGCAATCATGGAGAAGTTAGGGCAATGTGCCAAGAACATGAATATATCACCTGAGTTTTTTTTTCTTTTCCCCTTCCCCTTCCTCTTTTCCTCCTCATTCTTCATTTTATTTTGGTGGTGTTGAACCCAGAACACTGTGCGTGATGGGCAAGTGCCATACCACTGAGCTACACTCCAATCCTACTTACGACTTTTTATAATGCATTTTTTTGCTGTCATGTGCTTAGAGTAACCATAGAGCTTCAAAATATTTACTTCACGATTCTCTTCCTTGACTAGAAGTCAGTCTCATACAGTGTGTGTGTGTGTGTGTGTGTGTGTGTGTGAGTGTGTGTGTGTGTATGTACTGAATCCAGGTCTCATGCATGCTATTCAAGTGATCTACCACTTAGCCACACTCTTCTTTCCCATGCGTTTACTCTACTACCTGTAGTGGGTGCTGTGTGGAATTGCTCTCAGATTCACTGTCAGGGCCGAAGTCCTCATCCCTACACCTGTGGAATGTGTTGACTGTTGATTACTCACAACTGAGTCCTTGTATAGGAATTTTCTTCTGCAAATAGGAGGTGCCTTGCTCAGTTATGGCCTGGCCTCAGGAGCAGCTGCATTTCAGTGACTGATGAGGTGGGGTACGCAGGCCTGGATACCTTCTGACAATTCAGAACAATGACAAAGTACCCTCCTGTATCAGAGCTCCTTGTGAGATAGCCTCAGGCGTCTACTTCTACTGTATCACAGCTCAATTTTTTCTTATCTGTCTTGCATTCCTTTTTACTTTGCAGGTGTTAATTCTGAAAGTACTTACAATAAATCTCACAAACTTCCATTTCATAGTATGTGTCCTAAGAAGTTAATTTAAGACACAGCTATGGGTGAAGAACATCTAGGTCTTCCTAAGGGCCAACTCCAGCTGCTTTCAGCGGTGGCCATTCAGAAACAACTGCAGGATGAGCACATGAAAGAAGGCAAAATTTCCTGAATTTGATTGTTCAGTTTTCTAAAACCACGTAATTTTCCAATTTCTATTACTAAAACATTGACTTTCAAAGTCTGAGACATTAATCTAAGGCCTAGGTAAGATAACACTCGCTCACTGTGCACACTTATATTATAACTGAACTTTAATGCTGCTTGGATAAACCTAGCATGGCTGCTGACACTTTAGTAATGCATTGGAAGATGAATGACTTGAGCACACAGCGTTTGTGTGGGAGGTAGATGCAGAGAGCAGTATGATCAAAAACTGAGCATGAACTATAAATTGAAGTTTAGCATCAGAAAGGAATGGAAGTATTGGAGATTGGCAATAAAGGTAATTCCTTTACAAACATCACTGGCATTGGGCAGCATGGGAGCTTTGCCTCCCACAAAGCTGACTTGAAATCTTTGCTGGGTGCATTTTCCTCAGGATTGACAATTAAGATCCCTCAGGCAACTTTGATCTCAGGGGACACATTAAACTGAGCCTGGTCTCTGCAGGGAGAATGGAGAGGCAGATTGATGGGGAGATACACATCTTCAGAAACACTTTAGTGTGGTGAGGTAAAATTTTTCATAGAAGTGCTGCCAGGTACAAGCCAGTTCCCTATGTGAACTTAAAAGATACATTGCCATGCTTGCGTTAATAATACTTCAGTCATAAACAAGTCCTAGGTCACTGAGATGACCCTGTTACTTACCTATCCTGCCTCTTACTTTCCATTTCTCTTCTTCCAAACCCTCATCTTTTTATTTCAGGTAACTCACTTCTTTTTAATCCTACACTTTAAGAATGGATTCTGGTTTCTTTATGCAAATCATGGCAAGCTTATTTCCTTTGCAAATAATTTTTTTAGAAACTTGGACTTAAGTAAACTAGACGCTTTGATTTGCCTAAGTGTCCACCAAAGGTCCATGTGTCAGAGGCTTGTTCCCCAGTCCAAGAGCCATTAGGAGGTGGTAGAACTTTTAAGGGATGGGCTCTAATTGGACGTTTTCCAGTCATATAGGAGCATTGCTTTGAAGAGGATACTGAGACCTTGGACTCTCTTGTGTCTTTTCCTTCACCACTATCATGAGATAAGGAACTCCCACCATGATGTGCTGCCTCACCATAGGGCCAAACAGCCATGGGCTAAGGCCCAAAATAAATCTTTCCTTTTTAAATTAGCTTATCTTAGGTGTTTTGCCACAGTGATGGAAAGCCAACTAATACACTTATCTCTCAGTAGCTGTTAATGATTTGAACTAGGCACATGATTGCTGTGATAATTTTTTATTTGTGGGTGAGGGGAAAATTTTTTCCCTTTCACAAAACATAAAAAGGATAAATCAGTTGCCTCTCATGGCCATGGAAAAAGCTGTTTGTGACCACAGTGGAAGCCAATGTGACTTCATGCCAAGAAAAGCAGTCAACAGAATCTCTGAGAAATCTAGACAGAGGCCTGGTTTTATCTAATGTGAGTCCTGCCTCACATGACTCCATGGTAAATGAGGCGCTAAGTTTCAACATTATTTAAGCAGACTGAGCCAAGTGTTTGGGGTACTTAAAGGTAAAAACATCCTAATTGACACATATTTTATATTTAAATATTATCTTTGCCTGTTATTTATCATTTCATTGTCACTAATTAATAACAGGTCAGTGCTAGCGCACTTGCCTAGCATGTGGAAGGCTCTGGGTTCAATCACCAGAAATACACACACACAAACACAAACACACAAAGGATGTAGGCAAGCAGACCAAGCTGCCAGTAGATTAGGAACTTGTTGCCAAAATGATGAGAAAATGATAATAGACTATCATTGTTATCATTTGGTTAAAATTGATTCATCAATCACATTTATTCCATCTATCCATACATCAATACAATAATAATGAAATAAGAAGAGTCTAAATATTCAGGAATAAGATAATGTGAGGACTCCAACCAGACTCAATTTCATTGTTCTCAAGCACAAAGTCTTTCAAATGAGGACCTTCACTATGGAAAAGTGAAATCAAAATAAAAAAATAAAAAATAGAATTCCAAAGATGACCACCATGGCAGGTACAGGACAGAAGTTGAAATAAATTCTAATGGACATTCTTTGTGAGATTTGAGAATATGTTACAATACTAAAACAGGTGTAGGATACAATGAAAATGGAATAACAACGTACAAGAAACTTCCTTCTAGATAGAAAAGACACACTTGACAAAATAGATAATAATTCAATAGATAAGTTGGAGGATTAAATCTAAGAAATCGCTCAGAAACAGAAAAAAATAAAGAAGGGGAAGATAAATGAAAATACTCAAAGGATCACTAGGGGATGATTAACATCTGACCAACGGACACACAATAAGAGGACATATTTAAGTATCAATGGCGACTTGAGGCCTTACTCATAAGCGAAGTAAACCAAACTTAAATATGTAAATACCGTATAGTCTCTCTAGTATGAGAGTTGGTAAGAGTATGTAAGATTTTATAGTAATCATGATTTCCCATTTCATTGCTTTGAAGCCTTTCAATGTTTTCATTCATCAGTTGGAATGGTTTTATTCTGTTTTATTTGACTTTATTATGTGCGATGGTATGAAAAGCTGTTTTGAAGAAAACAAAGCATTATGGCAGCCATTGCTGATTTAATATCATCTGGCTTAGAAGTCCTACCATGCTTCTACTCTGCTATTAATCAGTTCTATCATGTTGTGTTATATTGGGATTTTAATATATGTGATAGTATAAACAAATCTTTTTATTGAAAATGAGACATTATAGTAGCCATTGATCATAGTTATTTGGTTCAGAATATCCTGTAATTCTTTCACTGTCTTGAATGGTTTTATACTATTGTGTTATGTGTGACACTATTATTTGAAACTATGCTCAACAATAGCAGAGAGATATTTTGATAGCTACTGTTAATATCTGATTGTTGATCTGCTTTGTTCTGCCCTCTTTTGTTTTATTCTCTTTAAAATAAAAAAAAGTAAAAAAAAAGTAAAAAAAAAAGTATCAATGGTGACATGTTTCCTGAATAAAAGGACCTCATATTCAACTTGGAAATGTATGTTTGGTGCTCAGCACAATAAATTTTTAAAAAGGCTCCAGATACTCTCTGAGAACATTACTGCAAAGTGTCAGGATACCAGAAAAAGAAAAAAAAAAAACCAAAAGGCAAAAAAGAGAAAAAGCAAAATAAAAACAAAAGGTAAGTCTCAGACTATTCATTCACAATTCTAGATATTAGAAGCCTTTGACTTTTTAAGGAAGAAATCATACCAATTTTGGATCATATGCACAGCTAAAGTAGCAATAAATAGGATGGCAGAATAAAGGTATTATCAGATATGTAAGGCCCAGGAAGAACTCTCAGCAAAATGGGAGGATTTGATAGAACATTAAATTTGTAGAACCAGTTGAACCAAATAAAAATGTCTCTAAAGCAATTAGTTACAAAAAAATTGAACTCCAGGCAAAAAGTCATACAAGAAAGAACATTTCATCACAGAGAGCAGTGGCTGTGAAGTGAACCAGAGTTACATAGTCATTGTAATGAAATCACTGTTGGTTTTCAATTTTTAGAATCAACTTACTGATAAAGCTCAGAAGACTTAATTACCATTATAGGACAAAATACAAATATTATAAGTGTGACATGGTAAAAGTAAAATTCAGAAGTTGGAAACTGGAAACGAGAATGCAACTGAAAAGGATAGATATTAGAAAGTAGGGAGTGGAAAAAATGCAGTTTTGATGGGGAAAGCATAAAGGCAACTTAAAGTCTTCTTTTTGAATTCATTTAGAATGATCTTAGAAAAACAGAAGATTCTCCTTTGCAGCTGAAAGACTTTTTCATGAAAGAAGACATTAACTTCTTATGTGAGTCTTAAATCAAAATCTTGATTTGACATCATGAAAACACCTGACTTCAATTGTCTCAGGCTATTGCAAAAATCAGAGACATGGTCATGATAGATAAAGAATGTTTTATAATTGAGAGAAATAACGTCATAGCGAGCCATGTTAAAATGCATTTTATGGTGGTTCATGTTACAAACTGGAGAGACCTTGCTAAAAACCAGAACCTTGTCCTTAGTAATTTGCATCACACTCATATAATGAGTGCCGGTTTACTGTGATATTAACACATTGCCATCATATTAAATTAATATGAAACATTTAATTTGATTATCTTTGTGTTTTGTTCTCGTTTAATTTGCAATGTTTTTGTTGTACGATGAGAAAATTCATCTGAAGGGTAGAGGCCCTGGCTGTGTGCCTTTTCTCTAGTGTCCCATTCCCTAGTGGGGCTGTGAGTTGACTCAACAGGTCTGTGTTACCTCAGCAGTGGAACAAACTGAGACCAGAGCTCAGCTACAACTTCCCGACAATGTAACTTCTGTAACCAAAAGCTCATTGTCCTATGGCTGCCCAGCTCCTTGCTACTCCGAGTGTGATCCTACGACCAGCAGCGTTAGCATCCCTGATGCATCTGGGCCTCGCTCCAGACCCACTGAGTCAGAATCTGCATCTTAAACAAGACTCCAGGCGACATCCAAACACATTAAACTATGGGAGGAACTGACGCTCCTCTTGCCCTACAACTGTGTACTCCTTGCTAGAGCAGCCTCCATCTCTGTGGAATCCTTGTGGCACTCCCAGTCCAACTCAGCCCAGCCTAAGCATTTTCTCCTTGAGGACCATCGGAGCCTAGGATATCACTGTACTGTGACATTTCTCCATTTGTGTTTCTTAAAAAACTCTAGTGGTAGATGCATCCCAAGTCCTCTTTGGCCCAACACTGGTGGGTGTATATTGTTTTATCTTATTTCTTATCTGTAAATAAGAATAGCAATACTACTTTTCTCCTAGTGTCACTGTGCAGCTTACATGTAATAATCTGTATACAGCACTCAGAACACAGTAACATCTCAATAAATGTGATTATGATTATGAGCTATTATTAAAGAGTCCCGGGTGATAACAGTCAGCAGGAAAAGGCTTCGATGTTAATGGTCTTCAGCCTCAGCTGTCAGCTGGTTCATTTCCCTCATCAATAGCTCATTACTTGATTGTCAAGTCACAGACGCTCTACGGTACAAGCCATAGCACCGAATAATAACAATTATTGCAGGTCTCGTGTGTAAAGCAGTACAGAGCCAGTATCCCTTTATTTCTGAGAAGGGAGTGTCTGCTAGAGATGGTGGTGGCGAGGCACAAGGCTGAGTCTGTGAGAAGGTGGGCTCCCTCACCCTCATGGTAAGTACAGTTTGTGTTCATAGCATCTAAGTCATTCTGCTTAGTGCCACAATGTTTGATAAAGCCAAAGCCCCCCTTTTCTTTTTGCTTTCCTTATTTCTTGCTACTCTGCCTCCCTCTTGAAGACTTGGGCCTGTGTCCATAGGAGCTGTGCTGGTGAACAAATCTCACAGGCTGTGCTGGGAGCAAACCTCCCTATTTCTACCTCTCACCTCCAGATTGAAGCATTGTAAGGGAATGAAACCCTTTTCCCTAGATACTATCTTCCCAAAATGACCTCTTTCCCAGGCAGATTTGTGGTCCCTCGAACAGACTCCTAGGGGACCCTTTCTATGGAGAAAACAAGTTCATCCTTTCTTACCTGGTTCCCTGGAGGGGCTGGGGGCTTAGTGTCTACATGGGCTCCATTTGAAATGCCTAATTTTACTAGGCAAAGAGAAGACATGATGTGTAGGGGGTACATGAATATAATTTCTTAATTCTAGAGGAACATAATGTGAAAAAAAGATAATCTCTATCCCAGGACAAATGGGCAAAAAAGTAAATGAAAAGAAGGTGGGGGTACTATCATTATGGCCCTCTTACTTACTACGTGAAAGACAAAATAGACTGATCAACATGATCATATTTAATTCCCCAGACAAATATTTGTATAAAAATGAGAACATAATGGTTTATACAAGCTAAGGGACCAAGCTACGATCTGGATTTAGATTTATTTATTTGTTTGTTTGTTTGTATGTTTAGTAGTCCTGGGTATTGAAACCAGGACATTCACACTGAGCTTCTTCAACCCCCTTTTATACTTTTTATTTTGAGTTGGTGTTTAAGTTGCTAAGATGACGCAAGCCTGCGTCAGCCTGCCAGAGTACTAGGATTACAGATATGTGCTACAATGCCTGGATTGTTTTAAATCAAAATCCACAGTTTTCCACAATTTAGTAAATGGCTTCTTATTATGGGACTGGTTGATGGGTGGGAATATATCATCTATCCTGAAAACATTCTAGTAGGTGTTAGAGCCTGGGAGACCATGAGGATTGGAGCCTGGAGTAGTTCTTAGAGCAATACTGATAAGCAAGCAGAGTAGAGGAAAGTTATCAATTCCCAAAAAGACAACAGAATAAATGTGAACCAAAATGTGAAACTCAAAGTCTCCTGAACCCCAGTAATGTAATCCATACTGATGTATGTGCTGGAATAGGCGAAGGAAATCAAGACCTAAAAACTAATGGTCTGTTGTCTAACACCTGTCCGCAAGCACAAACTCTTTGGTTCTCAGAATATAATTCCTTTTAGTCTATTGACAACATCTAAAAATTTGGCAGATTTATATTATAAATCCAGATTTTAAAACTTTTCATTAAATATGGGAAGATTTGGCAATCCTGGGCCCACATTCCGGCTTGCCAATGGCTAAGTGGTAACAGGTGCTGTGGGCCGGTCATGTGCTCTCCAGTGTGTAGGCTCCCAATGCCTTATAGCTAGCTCCCTTTACTTGTTTCTATTATCTTCCTGGACTCTGAAAATAATTCAAACAACTAATGCTATCTGCTGCCTTGCAGGAATTCAGTTTAGAAGGACACAGGATGTATTTATGGTGAATCTCATATTGCCTGGAGAACTGATTTAAAGCTTCAACACACAGACAGCCTGAAAGACAAGCCATTAGGATATTTGTCCAGATACAAAGCAATTGCTAAGCAGAATGTATGAGCATGTTCCAAACAGTGAGCAGTACCTATAACTAAGCTGTAATGAAGTAGGTTAGTTAGAACACGGAAGACACCAAAATAGGCAAGAATGAGAGTCTGCAAACTGTCAATATCCTTGTAAGATGACATCGGTGGTTGTCATTAAAAGTGTATTGCAGAGATCATTGGGGGCGGAAGTGCATGAAGTATATTCCACAACACATATTTGGTTATTTTCAACTAGTTGTTCTTATAAAATTCATATAAAGACGTTTCATTTTTGATAAGATAAAGTAGCCAAATGAAATAGGTGCTAGGATAGATAGGCTAGGAAGCAACTTCAACATCAGTCGGGGTGCTTGGCTTCTAAGCAATAAAATAGACTCTTGGAAACAAGCACCAAAGATTCTATTGGGTACTCATGGATTGCTGTGCAATATGGAAGTGTTGATAGGAAGATTTGTTAGGAACCCCCAAAGTTTCTATGAATAGGAATGCAAAACATTGTGGGAGTTCAAAAGTATAGGATTCCTCTCAAATTTCATAGGGGTACCAGACTTGAATAGATGAGACCAATCATTTCCAACCATTGTATCATTTTGTGTAAGATCCAAATTCCAGGGAAGGTAGTTACATCTTAGTAGAACTACAGTCAAGAAAAGATGGATTATACCTTAACACACAATGTATAAAGTCAAAAGTGAGAAGACATTGACTATTAATTATAAATCTGTGTTTTCAATACCAAGGTCAGTGTCTGAAACAAAGTGATGCTCAATGAAGATTTATGGAGTGATCCAAAGAAGGAATGATGCAGTAGTTTCAATCTTTGACTTGAGTAAGATAGGGCACCTGGAAAAATAGTTCCAAAGACACAAAGTCAAGAAGGAATTGATAATTTTCTAAAATAAAATCAGACATATGGCATCCAAAGACTGTAGAATAGATGCTGGGTAGCCAGTAGAGCGGAGTAGAGACAAGTTCTTTGATTTCTCGGCAAGGCTTCCATAACAAACATGAAAAGCCTCAAGCCTTTCTCAGAGTTTTTCACATTTCAACATAAGTAGGAATCAGGGTCAAATTGCACCTAAATCCATCTTTTATCTGTGTACAAACAATAGTTACTATATTTGGGATTCTGCTAACTGGTGACCTGAGAATCCATCTCCCCCAGTTCTTATTCTCATAGGGAAGGCCATATGCCAGTGTCAACCCTGCCCGGGTGAGTTCTCTGTGATGCAGGCACATTTCCTCCAGGAACATGCCATATGTACAAGAGGCTGTTCCAAGGAGAAGCAAATTTGCACATCCCACTCAAAGGGGGAATGGCAAGAATGGGTGTCAGGAGCCCCCAGATTTCCTGTTCTTCTTCTGAAATACTTTAGGAAGGAGCACATGACTCATTTCCAGAGATCCAGGAAAGAAAATCACCTGGAACATAAAAAATGGTCAAGAAGGATCTGATCATGCCCTGGTTGATAATGCAATAGTGCTGTTTTCTTAAGGTGATCTGACCCTTCACTGATAAGGTGGCCCAAGTCATTCATTTTTCCAGTTGGTCATATACAATTCAGTTCTTACTTATTTTGCTTTGTGAAGTCCTCAAGTGTCTAAACTGTGTGCATCTCGTACCCTCAGTTGGGGGACAGGCATGAATTGATCTTTAGAATATGCTTTTTGGCAAAAGTGTGTCCACTTTTCAACTTCTGTTTTAGCTGTAATTTGGAGTAGTATTTGTAGCACTATTTCTATTATGTGGAATTGGAGGGACTTGGGATGTACATTTCTGGAGAAAAAGGAAGAAAAAAAGTCAACAATCTGGATATGCATTAGAACAGAGAGCTAGAGCTCTTGGAGCTAATCTGACTAATACACATTTTTTTCATCATGCATGGCATTAACTTTTTAAAATGTTATTTTTTAATTCTTCCACATCAGAAGGATTTCCTTTGAAATCATTTGCCTTGGAGCTGTGTAAAATCATGTGGGACTGGGCCTGCTTGGCCATAAAGAACTGATGATGAGCTGAATAATGGCTGCCCTCTTTGGGCAGAGGCAAGAACTCGCCGGTTCAATAATGTCAGTTGGGTGCATGTAGGAGGTGCTCAGTTGTTATATATGCATTTGTAATTCAGGATCTACAACTTTATTCCTAAGTGAATATCTCTAGGTCTTTAACTGCTAAAAGTCTTTTTCACTGAACTTTGGATGCAGCCAGTGACCATTCTGATGTGGGTGTAGCCTAGAAACATATCGTTATATGGTGCTAGTTATCTAAATGCTTTGGAAACTGTTAACCACAGATTGAATTTCTCTTCTTATCTGATTTTAGGTTTTTGAGCAGTCAATCACCAGATTAAACAATAGATCTGACTGTGAAAGGTCATGCTAAGTGTTTATATATACATACAATAAATTTGAAAACATCTAAACACCCCAAATATTACTGCCCTGGGCTTTATGCCTGTGATACAGGCCAAGCTGTGCCAGTCCCTGTTTGGAGTCAGCCCTCCCCAATGAGGTGCTTCTCACAGCTCCAGGGGACAAGTAGGTGCAGAGGGACCTTCCTGTTACCTATGGACACACCTTCCCAAATGTGCTTATCTCACAAGCTGAGCAGGGTTGGTCCAGGTTATTTGGAAGGTAGGAAGGCCTTCATTTTAAGTACAGTTTGTACTTACATAATTCTGAAGCCATAGTTTTCTCTTTGAATGTGTCTCACATGTACTGGCATATGTACAGCATGACTTGTGCATGACCTGTTTGTAACAATGAAGGACTAAACACAAAGTAAAGGCTTCCTTTGAGAGAAGTTAAATTCATAATGGGTCATCTATAATAGGTACTGTTTAGCTATGGAGGGCTAAGATGTCTATGGGCTCATATGGAAAGATCTCCAAACCACATTTTAAATAAAAATGGCAAATTGTACTTCTAGTTCTTTTAAAATGTGCAGATATTCATTTAGTTTTGTGTTGGGTGGGATTGTTTAGGATGTAGATAGCAACATAGGGGAGAGAGTCTCTGGTACAGTGGTTGAGAGGTGGATACACTTTTCATAGTATAGTTCTCTGTATTATTTACTTATTAGACTATGATTATATGTTATTTTTTCCAATAATAAAAATCGAATTGTGTGGTTGTGTGAACTTAATTTTGAGCTTCATTTCTCCTAGAGGCAGCTACATTTCTTTTTGAAAAATGTCTACATCCCACAGTACAGTGATTTTTAAAATTTTTTAAATTGATACATAATAATTACACTTTTATAAAGTACACTGTGATATTTTAATACATGTATACAAGCTATCATAATGAAATTGGGATAATTACCATTTTCATTACCTCAAACATAATTTCTTTGTGTAATTCACAGTAATTTATTGTGTATTTCAACTTCAATAAATTATTGTGAATTACAGTTCCCTGCTATGCTATGGAACAATAGAAGTTATTCCTCCTATCTAACTATGTTTCTGTATCTATCCATCCCACAATGTCATTTTTAGGGAGGCATCACCAGGCCTGTCAGGCTAACAGAACATAGAAGGCTATCCTGGCCCTGCAGAGAAGTGGTGTTATTTCCTGAAATTCTGGGTGAGAACAGTGCCCAAGTGCTATGTGGGGGCTTCTTAGAAAGTGGGCAAGGAGGACCCAGAGCCAGATAAAAGTTCTGTGTTGCTTTTTGCATCTCATCTTTCTGTGACGCCTGCACCTTGCCTTTGTCCTCTTCTACAATCTCATGGAACAAATGGGCAAGGTTCTATTTGTCTTTTGTATTGGGAACATTTCAAAAAATAATCAGTACAGATAGAAGTGTCTTGGAGGACCATGTTTTTTCAGGTAGTGCCCTTGTAGTCCTCTTGCTTCAACACTGACGAGAGAGATGGAGCAGGGTAGGGTGAGTGGGACCAAGTCTGAGGCCAAGAAAGCACTGGCAGGAGGACATAGAAGATGCATTGTCCCAGGGGAATAAGATGCTGGGAAAAGGGAAGCAAAGGTATAAGGGCTCTCCAGCGTCTGAGGCATTCACTGTATGAGTAGTGAGAAGCTCAGAGTGGCTGGGACACAGGTTTGAATGGGAGAAATAAGAGGTGAGAGTGGAAAATTCTGTGAAAGATCATTTGTAGGAATATAGGAGACAATCACTGGATTTAACCCTTCCTGACCAGAACAAGAGAGACAGTTGTTGCAATATTTTCTAGCCCAAGGTGATATATACTAAAAGAAGGCAGTGACAGCAGGATTTAGGGTTGAAGGTTGAGCTAAGAGATTTGTAAAGTAAAATCAAATAGTCTTGTGAGGAACGAAATGAACAAACAGGAAGAATGTCAATAATTACTTTGCATGTCTGGTGAGGACTGAATGGCAACTTAGTCCAGGGGACAAAACACAGAGCTATAAGTGTAGTTTTCTCCCTTGAAATCTCTGTTTCTTTCACCCACAATGAGAATTGTTTGTGAATGAAGTCCACCGGTTGCATTTACTTTGACTAAATATAGTTGAGGTCCTCAAGGGTCCTGGTATAAGGGACTATGTGAGACACCAAGGTCAAGTGAGGCTCAGAAGTTGAATATTTTATATCTCTCCCCCTCTCCTTTAACAGAACCGCCAAGGTGCTTTTTCCTTTCTAAAGAACAATGAAAGCATCAATAAAAATTAAAAATAAATAACACTATCTTGTCCTTTGGAGATCAAGTTCAAGGCTGGCCACTTCAGTAATTTTCCACGTACACTAGTACAAAGTCTTTTCTAAATAAACAGCAGGAACTCGGGGATTGCCCACAAAAGACAGTAAGGAGTTGACTAAATGATGAACAGAATCATTGATCAAAAACTGCAAAAGACTAGTAAGCATCGCAGTTGCTGAGTGTGAAATTCTTTCATTTGGCTGCAAGCAGCTCAGACCCAAGGGGAAGGGTGTACCTTTGGAATCACTTGTAGGGATGAAATGAGACAATGCAGATCAATGTCCAGTGGCCGACCAGCTTCTCCCACCCTGGGAAGGGGCTGGACAGCCCCTGGCTGGGTTTCTTGCCCACAGGCATGTAGTTGACTGCATCTCTGGCTGGGCAATTCTTCCTTTTGACAGTTCCCAGGAACCTGCTGGGTTCCTTTGCCTCAAGCAGGATTTAACAAGCTGGGGGAGGTTTTTGGTTCTGCTGCTTTTTCTGCAACTCTTCTCTTGTCTAGGTGCCAGCAGGCCCTCCTTCTAGGATTCCAAGCTGTGGCTTCCCTGAAGGCTGATGTCATGGTTCTTAGCCTCAAAATAGAAGACTCACTTTTTGATACAGTGTATTGGTTGTAAGTCAGTGCACTCACGGACTCCCCTTTTCCTTCTACGAGCATGTTGCAAATGTCTTTCCCCATGAGCATCTTTCCTATCCTCCTTTTAATGTTGTTTCTTCAATCTCCCCTTACATCATTAAATTACAGAGTTTAGCTCCTTGTAAGAGTGCAAAGCACTCATGGCCAAGGTCAGCTTCCTGCTTGAATTCTGATCCAGCAATCATTCCATTATTGATTGTTTCATTCATTCATTCATTCATTCATTCATAAATTGTTTACTGACAATCTAGGCCACATTAGACCCTGCCCTAGGCACTGGGCAAATGAACAAGATAGATGTAGCTCATGTTTTCATTAGCCTCTATTCCAGTTCTTCTATCTATAGGTTAGATTATAGGTTTACGACTCACCCATGTCTCAGGTCCGTGCCATATCACCTGGTTCCTCTGCCTGGCAGCTTCCAGCAAGGATATGCTTCTCTCTGGGCTGCTCAGTTACACAGATCTCTTTGCCTCATCCCCACCATTCACTGTGCTGTGCTCTCATTGCCAAGATTTGTTGTCTTTTAGGAATATTTCCCTATTTCTTCAATATGACAAAATGAAAAGTAGAGAGAAGGCAGTATATGCTTTAAGATCTCCTGTTTTTATTAGGTGCAAACAGTAATCTTCCCTGTTCAGGAGTTGTTTTAAAAAGATGGATCATTAAAAAGTATGACAACATTGGTTGTTTCCTTGTTTACATACTCCTGTAGGAATCTGAATTTTTGATGTTTAGATCAGGTCAATAAATACAAAAGAGACTGCTTCTTACTTATCCGGAAGTCCAGGCCAACAGAACATTGAAATAGTCAGCTGTTCATAAAAATAAAGAAGCCACTTTACATGGAGAGGAATGTAGGCAAGTGAAGGAGGTTATGGATTATGTGTTGACATTTTTCTCCATTCTAGATGCAACTTGCAATGTCCTTTATGTAGTAACAAACAAACAAACAGGAACTCCTTCTTAAAAAAATCTGCCAGCTGTTAACAGTTCTAGGTGTTACTTGAATTTAACTAAAACTGGCTCCTTGGGTAGCTACCTGATAGCTGACAACTTTTACAACATGTTTTCTGATATAAACTGTTTTACAAAGAGCTTAAATCTTTTTACTGCCAACCATTACATTCTGAACAGAAACTTAATAAGGTTTTCAGCAGTGATTTTAAGAGGTTCCATCATAGAATTTAACAACAACTGTGATCTATTATTTTTAGTGCAAGAGTAAAGATCTAAGAGAAATAACATTTTCAATTTGGCTTTATGGCCCCCCAAGTTGTATTCAATGTGTTAAATGAAAGTTAAGAATTGGTACTGGTGAAAGAGCAAGCGCTTTAGACACAAGCTTGGGTTGAATTTCATTATGACTTTTGCACCTAGGGCAAGTTGTTTGACTCATTCATATCTTAGCTTTCCCATATCTTAGCTTATTGAAAGAAGTAACCTTACTATATAGGGTCTTTGCAGCAAAGCTTTGTGGGGCAGAGCTTGACCCACAGGAAGATGCAGCAAATGCTTTAGGTTACATATGAGGGCACCTCAATTCAGACCAATGTAAGCAAAAATAAGGTTTTCTGGTTTTCCTCATTACAAAGTTCAAGGAAAAGTGGGTTTTAGCTACAGCTGGATCCAGGAGCTTAAGTATTGTCATGAGGATTGATTCATTCTCTACTTTCAGGCTTTCCTTCTTCTGTTGGTCTACATTCTTTTTGATTCTGGCTATTTTCGGGAGCAAGCAGAACAATGAGCTCTAAAAGAACATGGGTTGAGATGCAGGTAGCCTCAGTGAGCCTTCATTGGTCAAGAAAAACCCATTTGGGCATATGGCTCATGCAGTCTGTTATAGTGAGGATGTATATTGGGCCAGCATAAGGACATAAGACTTTTTATTCTCATCAAAGCTACATAGAACAGGCAAGCCTGAAATTATTATTTTCATTTAAGAAATAAGGAAACTGACAGCACATGTGTGCGAGAGTTTTTTATTTCTACTCAATCAAATTAATAAACTTGGTGACTTAAGGCAGCATAAATTGAGCATCTTGCCAATCTACAGATCAGAGATCTATCAATCTCATTGGCTAAGATCAAGGTGTCAGCAGGCCTGTATGTCTACCAGAGTCTCCAGAAGAGAATCTGTTTCCTTATCAATTCCAGTTTCTAAAGGATGCCTGCATTATCCTTTGGTTCACGGTCTCCTTCCACCTTCCAATCAGCAACATAGCATCTTTCCCTCTTGCTGTCTCTGTCGGCCTCTGCCTCTGCCCCGTCTCTCTCTGTCTCTGTGTCTGTCTCTGTCTGTTCTCTCTCTCTCCTCTCTCTCTCTCTCTCTCTCTCTCATCTCTCTCTTTCTCCTGCTTCTGGCCCTCCTGTCTACCTCTTTACCTTAAAAGACATTTGTGCGTATACTTGGCTTACTGCCATAATCCAGGCTAACTTTCCCTCTCAAGATCTTGGAATTAATCACTTTTGTAAAGTCCCTTTTACCTTGTAAAGCGACATATTTAGGATCAGGACATGGACATCTTTATGGGTTTCTTCAGCCTAGCATAGGCTTAAAAAGGTAGAAACCTCTGGTCCCCTTTAATAACTGAGCTGAGATTTGAGCTGAGGTTAATGTTTCTTAAATTAAGACAGTTTCAGGTAAGAGTGTTGGTTTTCTTGAACAGCTGTGTGACCTCAGGGAGGCCTTTCTGAGCCTTTGTCTTCATTTAAACAGTGAGGACAATGACAAAAAATTAAATGAGGTTCTGTTTAAAATATTTGAAACAGCAGCTGACACAGAGGAGCCAAACCATTGCAGGCTTTTTATGCCTAGAATAGCCCCGTTGGACACTGGCACAGGCAAACTAGGCACATTGAGGTGGAAAGATCTTTGGGCCCTAACTTAGTCCTATGACCACAAAGAACGTCAGGCCCTGTTCATCAATGTAGCCGTAGGTTCTTTCCTTACAGAAATATGCCGAAAACGCCTGTCCATGGTTGGCAACTGCATTAGTTACTTTTCTATCCCTGAATCCTCATGGCTTCAGAGGATGCAGTTCATGGCTGACTGACTGCAAGGCAGAAAGTAAATGGGGGAAGGGGATGACAGAGCAAAGATGCTCAACTGTAACAGCCAGGAAGTATGAGGGAAGGGAGAAGCTGGAGCCAAGAATATACCCTTCCAAGACATAACCCTAGTGACTTATATCCTCCCACCAGCCCTCATTTCCTAACAGCTCATTCACCTATGAACTCATCATTGATTAATCCACTGAGGAATAAAACACACTCAATATCCATTCACCTTCCCCAAACCCTACCTCTGACCACATAAGATTTTGGGAAGACTTTCTAGATCTAAACCATAGCACACTCTTGATGAATATAAACACTTCTCTCACTGCCTTACTTTCATTTTCCTTCCATTTTATTTTCTTTACTTTTTCTTTTCTCCTTCCTTTCTCCTTTTTCCTGAACTTCTTCCTTTCTTCCTTCATCCTTCCCTTTTTTCCTCTCTCTTCCCTTTCCTTTGTTCTCTCTCTTCCTTTCTTTGCCCATACTTATGATTCATATTTAAGAGCAACTGACCAATGTCAGGAACTTCTGGTGTCTGCTCTTGGTTGCCCTCTCAAGGGTCACAGCACCCAGTACTTCAGGTCATCAGCTTCTTAGTTACACAATCTAAATGCTAATGATCCCTGTCTCACCTTATTGTCCTTTATGAGTACGAGCCAGCACACCCAATGACTGAGCAAACGGTTTCTTTTCTCTCCACCTTCACCTAGTGTCCATGATAAGGCACCAAAACAGCACCATCTTTGAAAGCCTAATGGTGTATGGGTTGAAAGGCTTTGTTACATAGCCCCTAGGGCTTCTTCCTCCCCGGCAGGGTGCTATGCATTGAGCTGCTTGATGCCCATGCTGATGCCCTCATTCCCTTTCATGCATGGCTAGTTTTCAGTCTGATATTGAGAGTGCAATACGCTTGCCAGTAATGATGTCTTATTGAAGTGTAAAGATTTTCCCATTTCACTGCTTTATCCTGAATTTACAGAATTTTTGAAATTCACTTACTTTGGAGAGGACCATCGCCAAGCACTTGCTATAAATAGCCCATGCCTTTTGCAGTGTTATCTATGAATTTCAAGATGGGATAGGTGACTGTTTTGTGTTTCAGGCATCAGAAAAATGGAATCAATCACAGAGCATTTCCATCATGAGGAATGGAAGCCTTTTTGAATAGAACACTGGTCATGGGCATGAGGGTCCTCTGACTTTGTCTTTTGCATCTATTCAAGTAAAGTTTGTCCTAGATGTTGAGTTGGAAGATTACATAACTCTTGATTATAAAATTTGAAAATCTTAAAACTAACAAAGACTGACAATAGGAGACACTCAAGCAGGGTTTGATGGAAGTGGCTGTACTCACTATTAGCAACATTTACCATGCGCTATTGCACACTAACTACTCTGTTAAGAACTTGTCATGAGTTATCTTAATTATGCCCTGAACAACCCAATGAGATTATTCCAAGTCTATCTAGATAGATTCCACATAGTATTTCCGGGACTTTTTGGCCATCTAGTATTATTTTGGCCATTGCTGAAGACACTCATGGAAGATAAGTCAGGACAAGTTCTCAAGTAGGTTGTATTAGATGCTCAGATTTGCTGATGTATTACAGTTGCTGATTGATGATTAGAGTGTTGCAGAGGGATCCTGAGATCCAAAGTCAGTGTTCTCTCTGTGAAATTATAGTAATTAAGGACATGCACATGGCTGGGTGTGCTTTTGCATATATAATCGCAGGATCTTGGAAGGCTGAGTCCAGGAGAATTACAAGTGTGAGCCCAAATTGGGCAACTTAACAATTTGGAGAGATCCTGTCTCAAAATTAAATCTCAGCTTGAAGGCCCTGGGTTCAATTCCTAGTACTACAAGACAAAAAAAGAAGAAAAAAGCAACTACTCTGTTAAGCACACACACTGTGGTGAATCCTGCCTCAACCACTTTCTACGTGTGAGCTTGCACAAGTCAGTTAGCCGTCTTAGTCCTCTATTTCTTGTCTAAAATGTATGTAATAATGACACTCCCATCATCGGTTGTTTGAGGATTACATGAGTTCCTATAAGTAAAGCACTTAGAATAGTGCCCAATGGTACTATTACATGATAAATGCAATAAAAATACTTATCAATTAAAACCTCTGTAAATTGATTCTCCTTTCAGTCCTCCACGGATCTGTGTCAGTTGTATGTCCTGGACAACAAGCAGTAGAAGGTGAAGTTCTTCCAAAATCTTTATTTAATCCTTTTTCCTGTCTTTTCTGAAGGACTGAATGTATGAAGGTTGTACACCCAACTTTTGTATATTTTTCTGGGACTTTCCAGGTGTTGACACTGAAAGTTCCATGTTCTGGGAATCTCCCACTTTCAAAAAAAAAAAAAAAAGCAGAAGCAAGTGATAAATGCAGACATTCATGTTTTGTGAGGATAAAGGTACAATTGGAATCTGTATTACTTTCCTAGGGCTGCCATCATAAAATGCCATAGACTACAATAGTTTATTTCCCACTATTCTGGAGGGTACAGTTCAAGATCAGAGTGCCAGGAAGGCTGGTTTCTCTCGAGGCCTCTCTCCTTAGTCTGCAGAAGGTCACCTCCATGCTGTGTCCTCACAGGGCCTTGTCTCTATTAGCACACGTTCCTAGTGTCTCTTCCAAGGGTAACAGTCACATTGGATTAGTTATGGCCTTAGTTATCCCTTAAAAACTCTATCTCCAAATGCAGTCACAGTGAGGGTTATGGCACCACCACATTAAAATTATTCAGTCCACAATGAAGACTATGAGTTTTAAAACCAATGCTTTTCATTCATATCTTTCTCTATCTGAAATTTAAGACAACCAGAAGTTCATTCTGCAAGGATATCATGTTGCTTCTCTGTCACTTCAAAGAAGTGACATGGGCAATGATCTTTAATCAGAGGGTGTATCTCAGCTCCACGGTGGTACCAGACAGAATTCTGATAGCAAGTTCACATTAAGTGGCTCTAATCTTTCTAAAGTAACAATAAGATCTTCTCTTACTTCTACCTTACCCTAAATCCTGTAACAGCTTCCTGCTGTAACAGAACAGTATTTCAACGCCTCAGCCCCTGCCAGCCTTTCTCTCTGGCTCATCTCTACCTGCTTGACAGTGCTGCTCATTCTCTCTGCAAAATCACACTGGTTTCCATTTCTTTCCTTGAAAATACTAAACTGGTTCTTTCTGGGAAAATTTGCACCTGATGTTCCTTTTGTTTGTTAATTTTCCTGTAATGGTATAAATAGTTGTATCTTTCCAACTTTCAAGTGGAAATCTTACAAATCTTTTACCTATTGTGGTGGTATTAAAAGGTGGTGGCTTTGGAAGTGATTAGGTCTTCAGGATTCTGTCCTCATGAATTAAATTATTTCCCTTTTAAAGGAGGCCAAAAGGAGATTTCTCACCCCTTCTACTATGTATGGACACAGCAAAAAGCTGTCCTCTTTAAGCAGAGAGCTAGCCTTCTTTAGATATCAACTCTGCCAACGCCTTTATCTTGAATAACTCAGGCTCCAGACTGTGGGTGATACATTTTACTGTCTATAAATTACCTGGTCTAATGTATTTTCTCATAGCAATCTAGATAGACAAAGTCAGAACTCTGTTCAGTCACATTTTGTGGCTGCCTCTCCACTATTTAGGACTTGACCAGAAAACCACTTTCTTACCTCCTGAGTGGGGGCTTCCCTCTGTATTATAGCCATACCACTCTCCACACTGAACTTCTTCTTTCACTTTTAGGTGGTGAAAGATATTTTGTGGGTCTGTTGACTAACTATTTGTTACTAGATAATAGCCACCAGAGATTCCATGGTTAACAAGTCAGATTCTTCTTCCAAAAGGAATTTATATTCTAGAGTAAGGAGGTAGGTAATTATAGATATTAAAATACTACAATTTCTGCTCTTGAGGAATGCTTTGAAAACATGGCCTTAAATAATTATTAGTCTTTCTGAAAAATTGCTGGATTATCTCATATGGTTTTTAAAAATTTATTCCAGTCGAGTATGGTGGCACATATCTGCAATCCCAGAACTCTGGGATACTGAATCAGGAGAACTGCAAATTCAAGCCCAGTTTGGGAAACTTAGTGATTTACTGAGAACTCATCCCTCTACAAGGTGTAAGGAGGCAGTTGGGGATGTAGTTCAGTGTCAAAATTCTGGGTCAAATCCTTAGGACAGCCCCTCCCCTCAAAAAATTCATTTCTAAGCTTCCACTAGAATACATAGCTGGAATGTTATTCTTGGGGTTGATTTTTGAATTGGGATAGTTAGGCTTAGCACTTCATTTCTTATCATAGATCTCAAGGCAGTTTTATTTAGAATGAGGTTTGGATTTTCAACACTTTTTGGACTAATCTTCAAGCACAGTATTATTGGTGTAGAGAAAGGAGAGGATGATCTATTAGTTTTCTCTCTCTCTCTCTCTCTCTCTCTCTCTCTCTCCTCTTGCATACAAGACAAGGAACATATCTAAAATAACCATCAGAAGCAGGTTTTATTTTAGCCAAGGAGAAAGACAATAAAAGGAAGAAAGTGCTTTGCAGAGAAATAATAGAAATCTCTGGGCCCAGCCGAGAGGGTTACATTACTGAGGGCTTGCAGCCATCACTGATGATGATCTCTTGGATTTGCATAGATGGTTTTGAATGTGCATTTTATTCTGGCTCAGCAATTGTGCACTTGTTTCTTCTGTTATGATCTTGAGAAGGATGGAGGCAGGGGAGTTTGTGTAGGTAAGAGAGAAGGAGAAAGCCCAGTTTTGATAACAGTCTTCTCATTTTGTATTTAACAATGAGAACGCTTCTCTCCACATGTAGAGCAAGTTTGTTTTTTTTTTTTACCACTGTAAGAGGACTCTGCTTCAAAAGACTGCTGGCTCTCAATTGGACACAAACTTGATAGGAACTGAATTATGTATCCCTGATATCCACAAGTTGAACTCTAACATATAGTGCAATGGCATTTATAGATAGGCCTTTGGGAGAAAACTTGGTTTAGATGAGCTTCTGAAGGTTGAATCTTGGTGATGGGATTGATGTCCTTATACAATAAGGCACCAGAGAGCTTGCTGTCACTCTGTCTCTCTGTTATGGGAGTATATAGCAAGAACATGGCAAGCCAGAAAGGCAAGCTGAGAACCTGATGTGAACCTCACAATAACTCACTATGCTGGTGTCTGGTTTCATTCTTCCAGCCTCCAGAGCTGTGAGGAAACAAATTTGCATTCTTTAAGCCACCTCCTCTGTGGCATTTTGTTATAGTAGCCTAACCTGACTGAGACAGAAGTCAAGTTGACAAACGCTGTCTTCCATGCATTAGGCAATATGGTAAGTCCTGGGGACATGGAGAAAAGATTTGATCTGTTCCTTCAAGGATCTCATAGTTGGGTATGAAACTGAGAATCAGATCACTTTACCACACAAAAGATTCTCTCAAATGGCATCAACATTTCCCCCTAAGATTTCTGATTCCCTTTGTTATTTCTGTAAAATGTAGCATGATGGGTTGAATTGTCTCCCCATTGCAAAAGATAGGTCCAAGCCCCATTCTGTGGTACTTGTGAATGTGATTTTATTTGAAACTAGTGTCTCTTTAGGTATAATTTAAGCTGTAGATCTCAAGATAAGATCATACTGGATTTATTGTGGGCCCTAAATTCAATGCCTGCCATTCTTACAAGAGAAATGAGAGGGAGATATAAGGGATGCAGACACATGGAGGGAAAAGCCATGTGAAGACACGGGTAGAGACTGGAATGTGTCATCGATAAGCCAAGGAACACTGCCAGAGCCACAGAAGTTAAACAAGAGACATGGGTTGGGGATATAACTCTGAGGCACAGTGCCTGCCTGGCAAGTGTGAGCCCAGTACAAAAAAGCAAACAAAAAAAAATAAAGAGAGAGAGAGAGAAAGACAGACAGAGAGAGAGAGAGACATGGAAGACATTCTTTCTGAAAGCCTCTCAAAGGAACCAATGCTGTCAACACCTTGGTTTTGAACTTTTAAATTGCAAATTGTGGTAGTATAATTTTGTGTTATTTAAAGCACTAACTCTGGGTTACTTTGTTATAGAAGCTATAGAACACATGGCGACCACTGGTCTTGCTCTATGGACTCACAGAACTCTTTTGGGTCTGCTACCATCTATGCTTCATGCATTTTTCCATTTTTCCTCCCAGCTACTTTGATTCTACTTTTAGTGTGGTAGCCAGCTTTTAATTGCAGTGAGAAAATAATCTGACATAAATCAACTTTAAGGACAAAAGCCTTGATTTTGGTTCATGGTTTCAGTCTGTAAGTGGCCAGCTCCATTGCTTCAGGCTTGTGGAAAGGCAGAAAAATCATGGCAGACTTGGTTGGCAGAGGAAAGGTACTTACCTCCTGGTGGCCGGCAAGCAGTGAGAGAACAAGAGAGGAAGGGTGGGGACATGACACACACTTCAAAGTCACACCTGCAGTGATTTATTTCCTCCAACTATCTTCACTATGAGCTAATCAATGTTCAATGAGCTAATCAGCTGATGAAATTAGTACCCTCGTGATCCAAAACAGTGAAATCATAACATTCTCTAATGGGCATTGTTTTTGTTTCCAACACAATGAGGCTAACAGTAATGATTTCTCTAGTAATTTCATTATAAAATATGTAAATTAACAAAATATAAATATAAAAAAGGAAGAGTTATATCTTGAAACCCAGTTGAATGCTCAGATAAAGGCAAAGTAACTAAACTAATTCTCTACCAAATCCTGGGTGGCAAGACAAACATTATACAGTGCAATTTTTAAAAAAATTCCAGTTCTGTAACATTTTGCTTCTAGATTATTTTTCAATGTCTTTAAGTTCAAGTCATCCATGGACAGGCAAGGCCTTAGCAGTGTGGTTGATGCTAGATTGAAATTTCATCTGCAGCTACACACACAAAGTCTTTGATTGATTGATTTCTTGATTGATTGATGCTGAGAATTAAACCCTGAGTTTCACACAAGTTAAGCAAGAGCTATGCCACTGAGTTACATACCCGGCCCAAAGAAAAGTTTCTTTTGACCTATATTATAATATTGGTGATTGAATATAAATTTCCCAATTAAGTTAAAATAAAATCTTTAAGATAGTTGTTTTCAGTGATATTAACTGACTTTTTCAATTAATCTATCTATTATTGGTTCTGTCAAATAGGTACTGTTATAATAGTTGTAATAATAGTAAAAATAATAAGTAAATCATATTTAATGCTTATTATGTGCCAGGCACAATTCTAAATGCATTTTATGTTTTCACTCATTTAATACTTACAGCAACTCTCTGAGATAGGTAGGATGATATTGACGTCTTACTTCTTAACGTCTGGGCTGTGAAACAAGACACTGGGAGACCTCTGAAGGAACATCTATGGATCTCTCTGGGATTTGATAAATTCTAGGCAGTGTTGTTCTGGGAATCTTGGCTCTTGATTTTTACAAGTTGAACAATTCCTTCATATGCACTTAGAACAAACCAGAGAATGACTTGAACAGAAAGACTAGCTTGTATTCCTGAAAACTGGGCAGAAAACAACATTTACTAACTACTGTCACTTGCAGTCCTTCCTTTTATGATGAATAGAGCAAGTTAGAATTGACTAGAGTCATTTGTCAGCAATCCTACCAATTCTTAGAAATTTAAATAGTATAAATCTGATCATGGCTATGGATGTTTCTAAGTTCATATAGGCAAGGAGTGAAATATACTTGTTGAAAGAGAAGGAAGAGAAGATTGACTGCAGACTGTCCACCTGGGTTAAATTTTGAATCCAGATTGTACCATACTATGATTATAGCTAACTTCACTTCTTTGTACCTCAGTTTGCTCATTCATAACAGAGGTAAAGTAATGGTGCTTCTCTCCTATAGTGTTGGAAGGAATAAGTGAGTTAATACATTCATACACTGGAATAATGCCAGGCAGTTGTATGTACTACAGAAACACAGCTTGTTAGCATCCAGTGATTCATTCATTCATTCATTCATTCATTCACTAACTCATTAGACAACTATTCACTGAACACCACCAGGTGACCAGCACTATGCATCTGTTTCAATTTGCATTTGTGGAATTTCTGTTAGGTACTTTATTGGATATTACCTTGTATATGAGGTACCTGCCGAAGTCCTTCAAAAGTGACCTTTGTTTGAAGCAGAATTGTGACATTCATAATGATCCAAGACATCAAAGGGAGAAGAAACTTTTAATGTCTGTAAAAGCAATTTTTTCTTACATTATTGAAAAAAATAGAAAATTCCTGAAAAGTAGAAAAGAAAATAAAAAATCATGCTCAGTGTTACCATTCATGCATGGTGACTATTTACATTTTAATGACTTTCTTTCAGGACTTTTTATGCAGAGCTTTTTTTTTAAAAAAACATAATTATATCCATTCTCTATATGCAATTTTTATCTCTCTTTTTTTAGTTACTATTATATCATAAGCATTTTCTACATTATACAGTCTTTGTGAACATTGCATTTATGACTCCATAATGTTCCATGCAATGATTATGGTAGGGCTTATTTAACTAAACATTTAAATTAAAATTTTTTGCTTCCTATTATGCTGTTGTAATGTTGGTCACGTTGTATAAACTTACCTTTGCCACTTCAGCCCATGACTAATATTTTGGCTTATTTCTTTAGGCTATCTACTCTAGTATATAATTAGCAGATCAAAGGACATGCCCACTTCTAGGGCTTAGATGCACATTAACTCTCTTAAAAAGCCTGTGCCAAAGCATACTCTGTTCTGCAGTGTAACAAAATGCCCATTTTACCACACTTTGTTTATTATGCCTACTATCATTTTAAAAGACTAGCTAATTTGAAAGGCATTTAATTTTGTTTTTTCTATTTGCATAGTTTTGATTAGTAGTGATATCTAAACATTTTTTCCACATTTGTTAAACAGTAGTCACTCCACTTTGTGGAAAGATTCTTTTGGTCTTTTCTCTGTTCATCTATTGGCTTCTTTGTTTTTCTCAAAGATTTGTATTAATTCAGATGTATAAATACAACATTCTTTTTTTGTTACAGATGCTTCAAGCATGTTTCCCTGTTTGTTGTTTTCCTTTTAAGTCTGATTAAGGTTTTCACATACAAAAGATGTAGATGTTTTTGTAATCACATCTGCCCATCTTTTTCCTTTGTGATGTTTTAAAAATCTTTTCTCAATCTAGGCATTTTTCTTTCTGAAATCTTGATAATTATTCATTTCTGTTTTTTATCATTGGTTTATACTTTGATTTAACAAAAATAACTCTTTGATTTGTCCAAAACTTATTTTGGTACCTAATATTCAACTGACTTTTTCTGTGGCTAACTATCCCCTAAACTTACTTTTCTTCCTCATTAAATACTTACATGTAATGAGATATGAACTGAGCTACTGGCTATGTTTAGTTGAATTCATGCACTACACTGTTTAAATCCCCACATTTAAAGAATCCCTGTCAAAGACTCTTTAAATATCTGTTCACTTGAACTGTTGGGTAGCATAAGTTTAGGAGATTCAACTGAATGAACTATTTTTCTCCTTTCTACTTGCTTCACAGAAAGAAATCAGTTCAAAGATAAGCAATGGTGACAATGAGATCAGCACAAAGAAAAGTAATCAAGCTGTCTTAGTTATTTTTTACTCATCACTGAGACAAAATACCTGATGCCCAAAGTTGGGAAAGGAAAGGCTTATTTCTTACAGTTTTTGGAGGTTTTATTTTTTATTTTTTTAATAAAGAGGAAAAAACAAAACAAAATAAAACAGAATAAAGGGTAGCGACAATACAGTATTCCAAGGAAAAAAGGAAAAGTACAACAACAATAAAACCTAAGAAATTATTACTTGACTACTTACAGACTGACTTCTTGGAAATAGTTGTTCACATGACAAAGTTAAAACATGTAAAGTAGACATTCAAACAGTGAGACTGTTAATAGTTCTGCTCCATGATCTGACAAAAACAACAATATGGTCATCCATCTTACCCACTCAAATATACATGCAATTATATCAAAAGGGTAAAATTAAACACAACAAAACAGAGCAAAGCGGATCACAAGAAAGCAATGTAAGACATAATTTTCAAAGCTAGACAATTGGAGATATTCACTCTCTATCATATTGACTCTTGTTTTTCTTCCAAATAGTTGTCCATATTGTCACATATAGGGAATTCACATGAAACAACCTAGTATGGAATTGATCTGAGCAGGACGAGGAAGGCATTACAGGTCTTCAAGACCAGACATTAGGGAAGCCATGAATGGCTGTCATAGTGTCTCTCATTCTCCTCAAAACAGCTGTCCATACCTTAATGTTGAACTTAAACAAGGCAAAGCAAGCTAAGATCACTTTGAACAAAAAGTGATAGTTTTGCTGGGCTTCACATCATGACATTATGGAATCAGCACTGGGTATTGTAGTGTCTCTTTTTCTTCAAAGTAGTTGTTTATTTCAACATGTGTTATATAGTTGATTCTCGTAAACTGTTTATAAGCTCTACACATGCGTGAGTCTCTACATGTATATCTATCATTTCTGTATTAGCAGGAAAAACAAAACAAAGCAAGATAAAACAATTCCTAGAAAAGCATGAGGCAGAAAAGTCACATAAAACTGCAATACAAGGTGATTTACAATGGTTACCATCCATACGCAGTTGGCTCCAAGGCAGGGTGGCATGGCGGGCTGCAAACAGCAAGGCGGAACTCGCCTTCTTCCTGCCATTACATTGTATGCTGACTCCACCTCCAGGTGGGTGTAGCACTGACACCATCAATCCAAGCGCTAGACAATGAACCAATCACAAATGCACAATGCAAATGCATGAGGCCTGGGGGCCACCGACATAAACCATGACACCAGCCAACACAATGAGCCTCATATCCTGCTAATTTGATGTTTGAGTATTTGTCTGTCTGTTTGTTTTTTAAATTTACAGTGCTGTGGACTGAATCCGAACTTCAAACATGACAAACAAATGATCTTTGACATTTAAAGATGATTTTACATCCAGCTTTTCTTTGCAATCTACCCTGCCTGCTACTCTTGCTACTTTATACTAGAAATTGGGGTTTAGTACACAAGATGCATTTTCCTAAAGGTGGATTTTATTCCTAGCTCCCTTACATGCACTCATTGTAGATTTTTTGAGGGGCAAGGAAAGATTGTCTCTTCACTAATTTTGTCTTGCCTTTACTTGAGTCTCTTCCTTTTTCCAAATCTGACAAACACATTGCTAGCAGGGGTACTGACTGATCTGCTTTCTTTCTCGGGAGATTTTGTTTCTTTCTGATGTGAGGCAGATGTACCTCCCAAGACCAAAACCTGATACTTCAGTCCTTTGAATATATTCTTATCTACTTCCTTCCAGACCTGATGGTTTTCAGCTTTTGTTGTGTCTGATCTTGCCGATGTAATCTCAAATCTTTTTCTACACAGTGGGAAGAGCTACATTAGGACACAGAATCCCTCTGAGAGAGGGTCACCAGGGGGACATTATGAAATACAGCATTTCAGGCTCTCTGAGTGTAACATCAGGTGGCCAGGAAGGAAAAATAAAAATTTTCAATATACTCATTGTCCATAAAACTCAGGCAGGACCCTGGTGCCACCAGGACAACAAATCAGCAAGGTAGCTCAGATATGTCATCCTGTCGTGTAGACATCAAAGCTACTCTTCTATGTTTATTGTTATGCAGATTTAGAGTCCAGATTCTAAAAGGGCATATCTTTTTAAAATTCCTCAAAATTCATGAGAAGTTTGAGGGGATTATATCCCCATTGATTAACATCAGCAAAGATGGCACATGTAATAAACATCTGGCATGAAATTTATCCATTCATTTATTCATTCATTAATTTGTATAACAAACACTTATCAAGTTCCTGAAAGGCATTGTTCTCATTCTGAGAATTTGATATCTGCATTAGTTAGCTTTCCCTTTGTTGCGATATAGTACCCAACACTGGCAACTTACAAGAGGAGAGATTTAATTTGGCTCATAGTTTTAGAAGATTAAGTCCATAGTTTAGAAGATTCAGTTCAAGGCAGAAATATCATGGCAAATGGGTGTGGTATGGCAACTGTTTAATTCATGGCAGACTGGAAGCAGAACAAGGGACTGTGCTGAGAGGAATGGGGCAGGAGCCAGATATAGTACCCACAGTTATGCCTCCATGTCCTGTCCAAACTCACCCAGAGTGTGCTCTACCAGTCCTCTTGGTGTCTTCCAAGCTAATCAAGTTGATATGATTAATCTTAACCATCACAGGCTCCAATAGGTTAACCAACCTAGAATAGCGGAGGAGGCATTCTAGTCAACCCAAACGGAAGAGATAGGTAACAAACACTTTGCACTATTATTCTTTTATATTTTACTTTTTTTTTTTTTGTAACGGGGATTGAACTCACAACCTCATGCTTGCCAGGTAGGCGCTTAAGCCACTGAGCTAAATCCCCCGGCCCCTATATTTTACTTTTCAACTGTCTGAATTAATGATTATAAAGAAATGTGGAAATCAATTCTGTTTGTAGTTTATCAATAATCGGTGTAGATGCATTCCATGCAGGCAACACTGTTGGAAGCTATGTAGTGATTGTACACTGTGGCTCTTTTATAAATATATTTCTACTCCTCACTGCCTCTTAAGAAGAAATGGCTTTGCATCCACTGGGAATCTGTATTTGAGGTATTTTGCTAATAAAATGGGCAGCAGTTTTCTCCACATGAGATCAGAGAAATTGGAGGCTTCCACAGGGGTGGAAGAATCTTTGCCTATAGATCTAACTAATATGTCAGCTTTTGAAAAATAGAGAAAATATCTCATTTTTTTCCCCCATGAGAGATACATACACACATCAGAGAGAGAAGGAAGTGGGCTGAACGTTTTAACAAGTTTGTAAGATTAGTTATAGGGGCTTTATAGGCTAAAAAGACAGGTGGGGAAATTCCTAATTATAAGTTACAATCTCTTGGCTCCTTTTCTAAAATCTTAATTATTTTTATCTAAGATATAAAAACCTAACAGTTGTATATATTACTAAGGTATCAGATAATGTTCAACACTTGCATACATCACAAGATGTTTTAGTCAATCTAAATATATCTATCTCCTCAAATATTTAACATTTATTTTATGGTGAAAACTTTCAAAATTCTCTTTTTTTGAGTTTTGAAATACACACTACATTATGCTATATATAAGTACCACACTGTGCAATAATACCTCAGAGATTCTTTCTTTCTTTCTTTCTTTCTTTCTTTCTTTCTTTCTTTCTTTCTTTCTTCTTTCTTTCTTTCTTTTCTTTTCTTCTTTTCTTTCTTTCCTTCTTTCTCTCTGGCTTTTATTTTTGATTAGTACATGTTTCCAGTTCATACTGTTTATACTCCTTGTGGGGGTTGGTACATGTCCATAACATACCTTAATTCTATTTTTCATCCATTTTCTTCTCTTTTCCATCCCCTTTCTTCTCCCTCCCTCTATCTCTTGGTTTCCTTCCTTTTTGCAAAAGTTCTATCTCACTTTTTCCTTATTACCTATTCTTTATTTTGCTCCTTTCTTCTGTTTTTTGTTTCCTACATAAAAGAAACCATGTGATGTTCAAGCTTGTGTGTCTACTTTATTTCATTTACCATTACGGTCTCAAGATGCATGCAATTTAGTAATCATTGATCAACATTTCCTACATTCCAACTCCCCATGCCTTTCTACTTTCATTGGTCTCTGCCAACACCATGCTGCTCTTGATTTGTTATCAGCTTTTTTAGGTTCTGCTTATAACAGATCACGAAGTACTCATCTTTTGTGCCTGATTTATTTTATTTAATATGCTGATATCCAGTTCATTTTTTTAGCAAGTGAAAAGATTTTATTCTTTTTTATGACTGAATAGCATTCACATAGAGTGATACCTCGATTTGTGAACTCATCTGTTTACAATTAGATTCACAAACAAAAGCATTCAGCAAAATTTTGCTTCTGTTCACAAGCTTCACACCAGTTGACAAACAACAAGCACAGTCATCTTCTCCATGCAAATACAAATGCTGCCATCTTCCCCAAAACTATAGAAAAAATTAAGTTCATAAACTGAGGTTCCCCTGTATATCATATATGCTTATATGCTTACATTATATGTGCAACATTTTCTTTATCCATTTGTCAGCTAATAGACATGTTTCCATTTCTTGACTCTCATGAATAGTGCTGCAATGAACATGAGCATGCAGATGTCTTTTCCAATATACTGTTTTCATTTTCTTTGAATACAATCTTTTGATTTCTCAGCTTTTGTAAGTCTCTATGTAGCCATAGCCTATTGTTGGCTTTGCACAATGTTTACAATATAGTAGGTATTAAGTGAATTCTTTTTTAAAAAATGAAGCATCTGACAGGTTCTGGAGATATACTGCCATCATCCTTGGTGAGTCATAGTTTAAGATAGCAGGCAGTTTTGTGAATAGTTAACTAATGTGGCAATAGCATTATTATATTTTACGTATCATACTAAACTCTCCATAAATTTTACCTTATTTAATTCTCATAACACTCATGTGAAGTAGGTGCTAGTGTCTTCTCTGTTTGAGGTTCACAAAACTGTGGTGATTGTGATTTGCACACACATTTTTGTGATTCAAGTGTGCACATGTACCCAGCTGTGTGGTCTTTCTTCCAGGCTTGCTGCTTGCAAATGTGAAGGGGAACAGGATAGGGAAGACACTTAGCTTTCTGAGCAAAAAGGCTTGGAAATAATCCACAGGGGATGTGCTTCTTCATTTGGCATCACGGTTTCCAGAGTGAGTGAGCTAAGGGATTCCCCAAACCATACACTGTTACAAAAATATGGGAACCTGGATTATTTTCTGCTAGTCTAACTGTGACTCATTAACTCCAACCTGGTTCCTGAAATTTCATCCATCATTCTCTGAGTTGACATGAGAGCTTGCCCTCTTGCACTTCATCCCC